>JBBPLX010000857.1:0-14308 GCA_038090015.1 Leccinellum albellum
TATAATACCTTATAAGGTCTTATCAACTGTCTCATTTGTATAATTTGTATCGGACCTTATAAACCCTTAACCATGTAGGCCAGATGCGCCATGAGTGTCATATAGATGCCAGATGGCCATGAGTGTCATGTGGATGATGATTCACCAGAAGTATCATTTTGGTTCAATACTCGGAGCATCTTTGTCAGTGTGGTTCAATTGGACAATAACTACAGACTATTATATCTGTAGGCCGGATGGGCCATGTATACAATAGATGTTGTTGTAGCCAATAAGTCTATCCCTGATTTTACTTATGCCTACTAGATTTAATTGCACCATTTTTCCAATGTCGAGCATGGTTAGCCATTTAGAGTAGAATGTCATACATCACAAATGTTCATCAGAAATCCAAAGATCTGGAATACACCTGATAATTGTTGCATCTGAACAGCTTACTCGATGGTGATCAATAGATCAAAAAAAATGCTATTTGTATACTACCAACAGGCACTACTCGTATGTAGGTGAAACCATACCAGCACTCATAGCAAGGTAAGAGATAGCCAAGTATGAGAAGTTAAAACAGAAACATCATTGTGTTCGTCGTGTTCGACGCAGTCCAGTGACAGCGTGGATAAGACCTGGCAGAGGGTGAGAGAGGGACAGAGAGGAAGGGACGTACATATGTGCATCATATCACGTAGGAGGGGGAGAAGGGAGAGGAGAGGGAGGATGCGCGTCGTTATCCATACATGATAGGTGGAGAAGGAGAAGGGGAGGGAAGGAGAGGAGCAAACAGAGAGGATGTGCGTGTCATCACTGCGGTCACTATGACTGTTCTTGGCCCTATTAACACATTTTCATGATATGGGCAGAAGAAAATGCTGCCAGGTACAGTACACCTAGTCGGAAAGTAAACATCAGGGGTGTCATTGTTCACATGGGCAAGGAAGGCACCGGAAGTGGGTAGCGAGGGTCCAACAGATGCCTGGGAGCGCAAGGTGGAACATACATGTCAACGACACATTTTGGGGTAGCACTAACTTGAAAAGACACATACCAGGGGGGAGAGGAGCGAGTGCATATTGATGACATGTTTTGGAGCGATATGGATGGACAAGAGGGTTGAATCAGTCCTGGGCATTCCGACTGTCAGTTGCAATCTCACTTAGCAACCGTTTGACTTGGGCTGCTGTGCAACAAGATTGGTGTGGTGACACCTCCATCAATCATGCAATGTACTAGTACCTGATATTGTATCCAGATGATACTCATTGTCATCCATCATAGTGGAGCACTTGAAGGTAGCAGAGTCCTGCAAGGGCCTCATTTCAACGAGTTCCTGGTGGGCAAAGAAATAAGTAATCAAGAGACAAGAAACAACGAAGGGGGGAGGACATAAGTCGAAAAACGGATGCAACAATTTAAAAAAAGGTAAAGCATGTATAGGTCACCACCTAAGCACGATGGGATTCAGTGCTTCGAGCATCCAACTTGAACGACAGGACCATGAGCTGTCTGAGGGGGCATGCCGAGAGGAGGAGGGCACCGAGCAACTCCCAACTACTAGGTCACATCCTCAGGATGGGAGCAACATAAACACAATCCGAGTTGAAACGTTGACGGGCAGACTGACAAAAATTTTGATGAGTGGAGTTCAGTAGAACTCTCTCACGCCACATGTTTAGGGCCGACCTTCTTCTGCCTTAACACACAAACTAACTTTGAACTAACGATACCCCATGTCCCTCAAATTTCCTGCTCCTGCTCGTTGCCGTTGTTGAACACGACCAGTGGCTAACTTGTCCATTTGGAACCATCTCGTGCTTTGGGGTGGGCGACATGTGCTCTCCATTAGTAACCCAGGTATTATTTTACTTTATTGAGCATCGAGCATCATTACTGCATACTCATGTTACATCAATAGCTGCCTACACGCTGACTCGACATCTCCAGCATCGTCAGCCTCTCCCCAAACCTCCCCAGGTATTGAGGATCTCACACACCGCTGCCCTTCAAACACTGGTAGTACATATGGGATGTCAAACTCAGCAGCGCAGCTACGCCCCCCTCAGCTGGTCTGCCCATGCAAGCACATAAACCGGTGCGTCCCTCTTGACACCAGTGTGCACCATAATAGCTCCCGTGCCCCTTCACCTTCACGACCTGAGCCCGCTTGTGCATTGCATTGGCACAGCCCAATTTTCAAGCAAAGTTTCCTCCATGTATTCAGCAAAGACGACCAAGATTTCCTATGAATGACGCAACAATGATGACCCACGTCGACGAACAATGCAACGGCACCACTGTGACCACCACCACCACCACATCGACGAACGACACTTAGGCTGGCACCACGTGGCACCATGATGCGATGATGATGGTGAGCACGTCTCGCTTTGTCCTTGTCCTCCTTTGCTCACTCCTCGTTGTCGCCATTAGCGACAATTTCTCGATGACGATGACGTGATGTGGCAGCACAACGCATCAACTGATGCATTGGTCCGCCAGGATGCGCTGATGACGATGATGACGCAGTCACGGCACGACGACAAATGATACAACATGACGACACATCAATGACAATGACGGTGAGCACACATCGTTGCTGTCATTCTCACCTCCCTCACCCTCTCCTCCTTCACTTATATAATAACAGTGGCACCATGACACGACGAGGATGACGCAGCGTGCGATGGGCACAATGCAGCGAGTGAGGCAACAGCATGCCACGATGTGATGGCAACGATGATGACACCACGGTGTGCGTGCTGGTGGCATGACTACGTTTGCACACAAACCCGCTAACAGGTACAGGTATACAGAACCGGTACCCCAGCCGCACCCGCACCCATGACAGACTCTAGCATGTTGAGGTGGTTGGGCCGAATGCTCACCCGGTTGCGCCAAAGGTTTGCAGATTACATGAAGGAAGATTCGACGAGCTTCAGGTTGATGAACAACTTACACCCACAATTCATGTTCCATTCGAACGAGAAATGTCGTTCGAGGCTTCGAGCCAGCATGTATTTCTTTGAAACTCTCTTCATTATCCTTGCCTGTTACAAATATTGTCTCCCTGTTGCACAATAAGTATAATGTACTGCTCTTTGTAAACTCCGAGTCGTGACTGGTGCCTCCAAAAGCTTTATGTTACCTACAGTAACCACTGAGTTGATCTCATTAATTGTGAGCCGGAGGGCGGATGATGATGACATAATAGCATCCGAGACACTTTGAGGCGGACGACATTTCTGTTCCAGAACTTATGCAGATGGTAACTAAGATTGACATTCTACCAGTTATGTCGGATAAATAATTATAACTTGACCTGAGACTGATAGCAGAGAAGTGACAGACAGATGCTATCTAAGAACTAATAAAATGGTAGAACACTTGTCTGATGTGTGTCGTAATTATCTCGAATTATAATCGCCCGACAGGTCAGGTGGAGTTCGACCGAAATGTAACTTCGGTATAATGGATTATCGGTACATTATATGTATGTAACCTAAGTGTAACGCATCAGCAAATTGGTCCATTACTGAACGTAACTTATAACCACTTATGGCATAGCTAAGTACATTTCAAGCAAAAGACGTAGCAAGTAAAATTACACTTGTGTCAGTAGGTTCCACTTCTGGAATCCTACTCGCTCGACACTTATGCAAGTACTTACACTTAACTTAGGCAAGAATGAAATAAGGGTATATTGCAATTGATAAGCACAAGTAAGTAAGTATAATAAGCACGGTGCCACAACACGCCGGCTACCATACGGTAAGTAAAGAAAAAGGAGACGTTTGAAAATAAGGAACGAGGGGTAAAATGTGGGGGTAGTAATGCGAGGGAAACAAAAAGTGCGCAGCAGAAACGCGCGAGTCCAAGCGAGAGTGGTTGCGAGGGAAAAATAAGTGCGCGGCAGAAACGCGCGAGTCCGAGCGAGAGGGGTATCGGAGGAAGGATTTGCCAGCAGCGACAGAAAAAAGGCCCGGGGTGCGTCCGAGCGAGAGGGTATCAGGTTCAACAGTTCAAAGGCTTCGACGAGGACGAGGACATTCTAAAAATGTAGATACAATGACAATTAGCGGATGTACTATTACTATACAATACGACTTACAGATCTCGGCATATCGGTTGCTCGACTCGCCGGAGAAGGCACTGAAGGTGGCTACCTCACGCTTGTTCCCCAGGTTTGTCGGGGCCTGTCGTGCCTCTTCGATGATAGTAGATATTTGTCCGATCGTCCTCTTCTTCACTTGTTCCGTGAGCTTCCTCGTCGCAACGCCCCAATTCTGTTCCGAAAAGGCGAACGCCATGGTGCTTTCCTTACCAGAATGCTCATTCATCTTGAGGGGCGTCTTAGGAACGGAGATCTTGCCTTCGAATGCTTGGATCATCTGGAGCATGATGTATCCCTTCGAGACCATAACAAGAGCTCGCTCGAGCTGCAGATACATTGTCATTGGTCAGTTAGTGTTCTGTTATATAAATAAGACATACCGCTGCCCCGCACAAACCAATCACACCATAGTATTGGTGCAACGGTGGAGTGACAGGTATCCCACTCCGCAATGCCCCGCTGACATACTGGAGGTGCGCCATATTCAGAAGCTGCAGCATAAACTGACACCGGAACGCCTTGTTGGGATCACTGGTATCGAGGTCCTTGTAAAGGAAGGCGCAGCTCTCGAGGAGCATATCCGCCATATCTCTGGCCTCACGGTCATTCGAGGCGCACTGCAAAAAAGTCATGATGATTGCGAGGGCAGTAGATCCAATGTTGTGGCGCCAATCGCACAAACGTTGATTTGCCTTCATTCAAATGTGCCCATCTCCGTCAATTCAATGAATGGACCACAGAATAATGACGCACCACTGAGACGATGGGTCTGTGCCAATTAAAGCCCATCTCGGATGAGTCAAGATCCGTATGGTAGTCAATAAAGAAGGGCAACGCATATGCGATTGTGGCGCGGTTCACAGACCAAGTGTCATCATGGCCGCCCGCCCACAACATCAAGGTCGGCATCAGAACCTTTTGCCATGTACCTCCGACTTGCAGCTGGGAGGGCAGAGTAGCTTTTGAATGGCGTGCATGACTGGAGCTCGACGTTCCAGCCTGAGAATGGGATGGCCCCACCGAATCCTCAGAGGTGGGTGGGTTCGAAGGTGGTCCTTGCTTCCTGGTCTGCCGGCCAGGCGTCTTGACCACAGGGCTTGATGACTTGGATACGGTGGAGCTTGAAGGCCTCACAGGAGAGGTGGGAATGTGGCGCCATGCAATCTCAGGCTCAGTGCCAGTGTTTGGGGTACGCTTGACTTTTTTGACTGGTCGGGCCGGTGCGGCAAGCACGTTGATGCAAGACTGCACATGGTAATCGTCTTATCAGCATTTGATCTGAAAAAACAGGCTTGGCATACCTGATTTGTGAAGCGTGAGGCTGGCGTAAGGCGACGGCTGGCTGGCACCATAGCCGCGGGCCCTACAGTCAGTGTCAGCTGCGATGCATCCTCGTCTTCTTCCATCAGATCATCTTCAAGCTCCGTCTCCACGCCTGAGAAATCGTCCTCCCAGGTTTCATCGATATCAGCAGTGGCAAGACCTTTCCGCTTCTGCCCTGTCACCAATGTCAGTCCACCCTTTAGCGTGTCTGGAACCTCAGTTATCTCAGCCACGACAGGGACCTGTGAAAAATAGGTGAGAGTAGCTAAAATACGTTGTACTTCACTTACTTGTTTGTCTGCTCCAGTGTTCAAGTTGTCTTCACGTTCGAGATCATCATCCCCATCATCCCCGAAACTACCGTGGTAAGCATCGTCGTCTTCGGCCATTTTTGCATCTTCCTCGGCATAAATACTTGTTGCTGCTGAACTTTGCGTGGCGCCAGATAGCACGGTTGACGGCAGAGCTGATGTAGACGTGCTGACAGAGGGAGCGGATTTACAAGGCTCAGAACTGGCATGTTCCTTTTGCACACGTGTTGTCCACTGCCTGACCTTGGCAAAGACTTGCGCTTTGTCGGTTTTGGAAGATAACCGCAGTAAGTTGACGAAGAAAAGCGTAGACTCGCTTAGTAACAACATGGAAGGCTTGAGAACGGATTACTTACTCGTCGCCAGCCCAAAAATGTTCAACTTCACTCCCATCAACATGTGGCGGTGCGGCCTTCTGTGCTTCTGGTCCGCCATAAACTTTGACTGCTGCTGACACCAGCTGCTTTCCTCACAGGTGGCGAGCCTGTGCCACTGCAATCAGCTCGCGCAGACCAAGCCCATTGCTAGGCTTCTTTGGCGTTGGCCCAATGCCATGGTTGTCGGCAGCCTTGTCATCGTGACTCGGAGCTTCAACCATATCACCGGTGTGAGTTCTCATTGTCAATGTCATATAGTGTAGAAAAAAATTACTTACGTGGGGCCTCAGCAGGTACTGAAGCAGCAGCGACACTATCCTTGATGTCCACTCTTTTCTGAGTCGGGGTTGGGCGAATACCTTTTTTTGTCGCCCGCTTTGCTGACTGTGTCTTCTCCATTGCCTCCTCGGCGGAGGCAATAGTAGCCAACGTGAGTAGCGACTTGTTCTGTTGCTTCAATTGGTGCTCCATCTTCTGAGCATCATCAGCTAATTTTTCCGAGTGTGACCGTCGTTTGGCAGGGGCGTCCGGCAGACCAGGATGTTTGTCAGCATTGGACATCTGTGTTTGCCGAGTCAGAGAGGGGGGTGGACGCAGGGATTGCATGGTAAGTAACTGAATGAGTGACTGAGGGTTCGGACAGGTATTGCAAATGAGGGTTGAAAAGTTGGGTGTTGAGGGAACGCAAATTTGTGGACTGTCACCTTTTTGTATGTCAGAAATTTCTGATTCGTAAGTTCCATGCCACTAACCATATATGTGGTCCGGCGCATCGCATTCACCTTTGCCAAAAACCATGTCTACTTCCTTCATGCGCTCCAGCCGCCGTGCCAACACACCCGCACGTATTCAGTGTAAATTTCCAGACTGTAGACGATGGTTTGGCAACAAGTCTGGCCTCACGAAACATACGAACCGCTTCCACCCTGCCTTTTTGGTTGGAATTCCTTCCAATCTGACCTCCGGTGGTGGCGCCTCTACTACTGAGCAGGATGATGGCTCATTCGACCCACACACAGCCGCTGGTGTAGATAGCGAGGAAGAAGACGTCGAGGGAGTAGACGGCGCAGCTGAGGACTCCCGATGGCACGGACCCAATGCCAAGGTTTACCGTAACTATCATCCTAAATTGACGGGTGCATGACTCGGACTATTTTTCAACCACTCAATGTACTCACAGTCCGTTTACCTTACGTTTTTCATGTGCAGGCCAGCCATGTGATGCTGAAGGTAATTTCCTACCTCCAGGAGCCCCGCCTTCACCATGTCCAGAAAAAGTGTCTAATGACTGGAGTCCATTCGAGGACCGTGCGCAATTCGAGCTGGCCGACCTTCTCTACACCCAAATTCAAATGTCCGCCCACAACGTTGACAACCTCCTTGAGATCTTCTCGGCATACCTACACAAACATGGCGACCAGCCACCGTTCGGCAGCTGTGATGACTTGTACAACACCATTGACCGTATACAAGTGGGTGATATTGCTTGGGATTGCTTCGGAGTGAAGTTTTGTGGTGACCGGACAGAAAATCCCCCTCCATGGATGGATGACGTGTACGACGTGTGGATGCGCGAACCTGAAAGAGCTATTACGCACATTATTGGTGATGCCGACTTCAAGAACTCCATGGACTACATTCCTTACAGGGAGTATGATACGGCCACAGATGCGCGTCGCTGGCAAAATTTCATGTCAGGCAACTGGGCCTGGGAAGAGGCTGTAAGTCCACCCGTCACACTATAGTCTACAATATGTGTACTTATAGATTATTCTATAGGATGTCATTGCTGAAGATGCTTCGACTCATGGAGCAGCATTGCTACCTATTGTTCTTGGCTCTGACAAGACTACAGTGTCTGTTGCAACAGGCCAACACGACTACTATCCACTTTACCTTTCCATCGGTAACCTTCACAATACTGCGAGACGCTCCCATAAGAGTGGCGTCAAACTTATTGCATTCTTAGCAATGCCAAAAAGTAACTTATCCTGTACGTTTTAGTAGTTGTGCTCATTCTTACTAACGTGAATTTGTGCTAGCTACGAAGGCGCATGCAGCAACCTCTGCCTTTCGGAAGTTCCGATGCCAGCTGTTTCACCGATCGCTCTCAAAGATCCTTGAACGCCTAAAGCCCTTCATGACCACGTGGAAAGTCAAACGTTTTGCTGACGGCTACTACCGACGTGTCATTTTTTCACTCGGACCCTACATCGCGGACTACGAAGAACAGGTTTTATTAGCCTGCATTGTCCGTAACTGGTGTGCAAAGTAAGAGAGACTCTCTACACATAGTATGCTATTATTGGTTTACTGTGACTGACATTGCCGACTCGGACATCTAGATGTATGGCAAGGAACAAAAACCTCGACATGGATGCACTCTATCGGTGCAAAGAACATACCAATCTACTGGTAGACGATATAGACTTGGGTGTATTGTGGGATGAATATGGAATCGTCGGTGATCTTGTGGTACGTCTGCTCGAGTATACAACTCCGAGTCGGACTTGGAGATACTAATTCTAACTCGTGAACTACACAGCCTTTCACAAATGATTTCCCCCGCGCAGACATTTGCATATTGCTTGCTCCTGATATCTTACATCAACTCATCAAAGGCGCGTTCAAGGACCATCTCGTGGAATGGATCGAGAAGACTATAAACAAGCAATACAGCCATGCCATTGCTCAAGGTATACTGGACGACATTGACCGACGGTGAGAACTCTTTCTTATGATATGAGAGAGTTGCTCATGATTACACCGTAGAATTGCAGCAGTTGTGTCGTTTGCAGGTCAACGGCGCTTTCCTCAGGGTCGCAACTTCAAGCAATGGACCGGCAACGACTCGAAGGCTCTGATGAAGGTAAGTTTTGTATTCAACGAATCAACATTGCTGTCGACTGCAGCTCAGATGACCTCCCGGAATTCCTAGGTCTATTTGCCTGCTATCAGTGGCCATGTCCCCCCCGAGATGGTGCGCGCAGTGCGTGCATTTCTTGAATTCTGCTACCTGGTGCGGCGGAACGTCATTGATGAACCTGCACTTGAGGAGATTCAAGATGCGCTAGATCGGTTCTACAAATACCGTGAAGCCTTCAAGGAGGCAGAGGTGGTTACTACGTTTTCCCTACCACGGCAACATTCCATGAAGCATTATATCGACATGATTCGCCAGTTCGGTGCACCAAACGGTCTGTGCTCGTCGATAACGGAATCGAAACACATCACGGCCGTCAAACAGCCCTACCGACGATCCAACCGAAACCAACCGCTCGGACAAATCCTAGTTACAAACCAACGGCTCGACAAACTCTCAGCGGCACGTAGTGATTTTGCAGCCCATGGTATGCTCGATTCCCATATTCTGATTGATGCTCTTCGGCGGGGAACGGGTGACAGTCACGGTGAAGGTAAATGGTTTCTTCGTGATAATATGTACCCTAAACTTGAATGACATAATGAATACTCAGATAATGGTCCGGTACAACCTGATTGCCGCGTGCCAGAGAGTGCTTCACGTGAAGATGATGAAGCGAGCGGAAAGCCCATTGACATCGACCCGACTGCTGTACAGGCACATGTTCAGCTTGCGCAAAGAGTTCGTAAGTGTACTAGGCCTTTTCTGATGCATAGATCATGCTTCATTTTTGTCATATAGAGCCCAAGCGAGCACGCAACGTGCTCCAGCTAGGTACAGAACTTCACATTCCCGATATCGCCTCCCTCCTTTCGAAGTTCCTATCGGAACAACTCGATACTCCAGAGCCCGACTACCCTCAATATACCGGCAAAATCAGGGTGTTCAGTTCTGCCAGTGCGTTCTTCTATGCACCCAGCGACATTAGCAGTATCCACGGCATGCACCGCGAGGTTATTCGTTCGTCTCGGAACTGGAGGAATGAAGGACCACGGTATGACTGTGCATTTGTGAATGCAAACCCAGAAACCGATCCGATGAATGGCCTCGAGGTCGTGCGCATCCTCACCTGGTTCTCGTTTCATTACCAAGGCACCTATTACCCATGCGCGGTTGTAAACTGGTTTGATCGCGTTGGTGATCATCCAGACGAAGATACTGGTATGTGGTTGGTGCGCCCGCAGTTCAATCAGCAACACCAGCGCACATACAGTATAATACACATTGATACTATCTACCGAACTGCCCATCTTATCCCGGTCTACGGCAAACATTTCGTGCCAACCAATCTCTGCCCACACCATTCCTACGACAGTTTTGAACTATTCTTCGTCAATAAATTTGCTGATCATCACGCCTTTGAAATTGCTTCATAGGAGTCTCATTACCCGGTAGTTGGCCTTTTTACTGTAGTAGACTAGTACTTGTATTTACTTTATCACTTGACTTGTGCACTACTTAATGAGTTCGCGTGCCTTTCGAACTTGTGCTTACTGTTAACGTACTGTGGATTACTTTTTGCTCGGCAAGCAGCATAAGCTCCGATAAGCTTTCGTTCAGTACGTAAGTGTTAATTCAGCAATGTGGCCAATTGCTGATGCGGATTGTTACTAATGTGCGACAAATATAAGCTACATAAAAGCCATATAAGCCCATATAAGCCCATATCATGCGAACCAATTTATATCGGCCCGATATAAATGGCCAGTTGACTATCGGTCACTAAAGATTCGTGTGATGTAAATGCTTTGTAGTACGGCTTCTGTTCTCATCCCTAGTCATCCCTGACTATGTACCTAAAGACATCATAAATTGAATACAGTAAATCAAACCACTTACTGTCGTCAGATTGCGATAGGATCCGTCAGGGCGGCCTTCACAGGCCACGTGAACCTGGTCCGAGTCACACACCCGCTCTCGAGGCCTCGCTCTCCCCGCCTCACCCTTTCAAGTATTGTTGGAGATCAGCTCTGGCACCTGCTCGTAACCTAGATACACATTTGGTATAGGTCTTGCCTTTCTTCCTGCACATTTGGTACGCGTCTTGCCTTTCTTCCTTCACTATCTTCTCTTGCACGTGATATTGTAGTTACCAACGAGTACTTAACTTGCACGTTCTTTTCTTTTCCACTTTTCCCTCAGCTCTCATTCTTCCTCGAGCTGAGGTATGTGTTCTTGTCATTTCTTTCACTCGCTTAGCTAATTATGTACCTAAGCTCGATCTTCAGGTTAGCATCAATATCAGCTCTCATTCTTCCTCGAGCTGAGCTCGATCTTCAGTTCCCACAGGTTATGAGCCCTGAGCTCGCCTAATTTTAAATAGAGCTCACATCTCGGGATCTGAACTATTAATCTTCTGCCAGGCACCCTAACGGCACAACCATGGGGAAGTTCGAGAATGTCCCGGAACTCATGGGCGACAATAATTATTATGAGTGGCGCCGCCAGACTGAGAACCTCCTCATCGGTGAGGGGGTCTACAATCACATTAGCCGGGGCACGGACCCTATGAAATTCATCAAATATGCCTCGTACATGCCGCAGCCATTGACATCAGGTTTTCCCACCGAGTCAGAACTTGCAGCTATCAAGGCCTGGGTGAAGGAGGACGGTCTCGCGCGAAGCATCATCATGAGGAAACTTAGCCCCTCCATCCTCACCATTGTTCCTGAGTCCGCATCTCTCCCAGCGCGGGACATCTGGGAGTTTCTGGCCGAATATTTTGATCGAGAAGATGTCCCACTGCAATTTGCAATCCGCGGACAGCTCGAAATGCTGCGGATGAAGGGGGTGGACGACGCTGACAAGTACGTTCAAGCTCACATTCACGCGAACGCCCGTCTGGCGCGCATGGGAGCACCTCTAGGCAATCGAGACGCCATCTATCTCCTGCTACGCGGCCTGCCGACGACGGGACCCTGGCCGTTTATCAGGCGCACCATCGAGACGCGAGTGCAGCAACGGCCCTCCACACGTTCCTCCCATTCGGCTTCCACCTTCGTCGCTCCTCGCTTCCCCGTCGTTGAGACCACTCCTGAAGTCACTCCGCATGCGACCGGAGCCGGGGGGATGCAACCTCCAGCCTCTCCAGCGGCCTCATTCTACTCTCACACCAATCCCTTCCATATGCCACCAACACCCGAATACACGCTCCACAACGCGGGGAGCGAGATTCTGCGCGAGGCTTTGCAGATCCGGATGGAACGGCCAGCTCCGGGGCCAGGGTCAGAGTTCGCCAACTCTGCCACCGAGCGGGGCAGGATGGGGGACGTCAATGCTGAGACAGGCCTGCGCAAGACAAAGAACAATCCCAGCGGGACCTACTGCACGACGCAGAAGTGCGCTGCTCGTCGACGAACCGACCACGACACCGCAAACTGTTACCAGGAAGGCGGAGGTCGGGCAGGTCAGGCACCTTGGCAGCAAGGGGGCAAGTGCAATCGTTCCAATAACGGGGGTGCCACTGCGGCTGTTGCTCAGCCCGTCACTTTTACCTCCAATTCTAGCGGAGTCGCCGCCGCTGCAGTTGTCGCGGGCGTCCCCACTGACACGCATTTTCGTCAGCTCTCTTGTGCCCTGGTCGGGGGAGGCTCTTCTGGGTTTGGTCTGGCAGCCGCGCCTGCGCCTGACGTCGTCGCGACGATCCTCGATTCCAGGACAACCAGTCATCTCATTCGCGATCGATCGTTCTTCTCAGATTACCAGCTCGGCTCCATCACCATGCAGACCGCTAATCAGGGGACGTTGCGTACTTTGGGGAGGGGCACGTGTCTTGCTCTCCTTCGTCTGGGCGGTCAGACCATTCAGCTGCGCCTGGAGAACTGTCTCCACTCGCCTGACGCGGTTGCGAATCTGATCTCAGTCGGGCGGATGGTTGATAACGGTTGGGATGTTCGCTTCCGCGGGGGCCCGAGTCGGTGTCAACTCAGTCACGGTGGGGTCCTTCTAGGAGATGCGGTCATGCTGGGGAACATCTGTCACCTCGACATCGACTTTCTCCCGGCCTCCTCTTCGTCTGCGCCCTGCTCTGCGGGTACTGAGTTATCAGCGTTCATACCTGCGCCTCTGAGTCTTGATCTTTGGCATGCCAGGCTTGGTCATGCCGGGGGGGACATCTCTCGCCATCTCCGTCGCTCCGCCCCTGCGAGTGCGCAGGTTGTGTCGTCGACCGCTCAATCCCGCTGTGAGGCTTGCATCACCGCCAAGCATCCGCGCCTGCCGCATCCCCCTTCCTCCTCACCTGGCGCACTTCGCTTTCTGGAGCTCGTTCATTCGGACGTTTGCGGGCCGTTTCCCATCGAGACCATCCACCGGAAACGGTACTTTGTCCTGTTTCTCGACGATTACACCAACGTCATTCAGGTGCACCTTCTGTCCTCCAAGGATCAGGTGTTTGAGGCTTGGAAACTCACCCGCGTTCGTTGGGAGTCGCGTTTCTCGCAGCGCGTGCAGTCGCTTCAGACCGACAACGGTGGTGAGTATGTGGGGCAGGAGTTTCTGCAACACCTTCGGGAGTCGGGGGTCGAGCATCGCCGGTCCGTGCCTTACGCGCATCAGCAGAATGGGAAGGCCGAACGTGCTGTGCGCACGTTAGAGGGGCGTGCTCTAGCGCTTCTCCATCAGGCTCGGCTGTCTGCGGGGTATTTCGGTGAAGCCGTGTTATGTGCTGCTTATCTATGGAATCTGTCCTCCAGCCGTGTGCTTCCTGGTGAGAAGACCCCCTTCGAAATGCTCCACGGTCACCCCCCCGATCTGTCCCATCTCCGTGTTTTCGGCTCTCGCTGCTTCGCTCGCATTCCTCCCGAGGTTCGGGCGAAGAACGGGCCTCACTCTCAGGAGGCGCTCTTCATGGGCTACCCTGACGGTGTCAAGGGCTGGCGCCTGCGCGGTGTTCATGGCGGCGCCTTCTTCAACTCGCAGGACGTTATCTTCGACGAAAGCTCTGTTCTGTCCCCCCCACGCGCGGATTCAGAGTCACTTCGCATTCGGCCTCCCAGTCCAGCCCCTCCTGTCGACCTCTCCCCGGTGGCCTCTCTCCCCTCATCTTCTGTTCGCGGTTCGCCTGTTGAAACGGTGACTTTCGGACTCTGTTTCATAGCCACCGCTTCTGGACCATGTCATGTGTCTTCATAAGACCATGTCACATGATCTGTTGTAAGAACGTTCTAGATGTTTCTTTATAGAACATTCTATGAACTTCTTCTTATCTTTTATTCTATTCTTATCGTTTCTCTGATTGGTTTAGATAAGAGATACATATGCTATTCGC
>JBBPLX010000858.1:0-14291 GCA_038090015.1 Leccinellum albellum
CTAACATCCGTGTGTCAGATCATGGAGTACTAACCCTCCTGAACAGCCGTAATGATCTCACCCGGAGTGGCCACACCGGAACGATCGATATACTTTCATATACGTGAGCAAATACTAGGTCGATCGTTATCCATGATCACTTACTCCATGAGACGCTAATGTATTCAGACCTGGGCAGGGACCACGAACATCGCCGGGTCGATCGGGCATGAAAGGGTGGTCCGCATCATAAACTAGTTTGGCAGACGTGTCATTAATGGGAGGCGGGAGCGGTTGTGCGCCGGGGGTGCTAGAAAACGTTCTTGCTACAGCTCGAATCTCTTCTCTCGACAAGCCTGCCAGGGAACGATACTTTGGGAAGTTGGCTAGGTGAGGGAACCCCAGTGCATATAGGATAGGCGCAGTGAGTATCGTGAGGCTCTGTAACTTCATTCCCAACACAAACGGGTCAGACAGGGAGGACCAGTGACTGACTGCTAATGATCCTATATACCCAAGGGGGATTCACGGCTGTACGCGCATCATATTTTTGCTTTGCTTAGCGAGTGAACGAGCAACCTCCGATTCACTTTGCACATAATGGATTGTTAAGGATGGCATTTGCAGTGTAGCTGCGGTGCACTAGTTTCGCCGCACAGGTAGTCATTCCAACACTACTTTAGTATCATTAATGCAAATGACTTGTCGGGATTATATAAGTTACCGTGCAATGAACGGGTCAGGCAACAGAGAAACCTCGATGGGCTGAAAACAGTGGCGCTGGGGCTGTGATAGTGTTATTGCGAACCTGCTCGGACCAGACCTTGGTCCGTCAGAGCCCTCAGTTGAGCTGCCGTGATATTTAGCGTATGGATGGGAAAGGTGCCAGTGCGACGAGAATGATGACCATGGAGGAAGTGCCACCGTTCGGACTGGCAATTGGCGAAAATAGATGTTGGGCTACACAGCCACACTTAACCACTTCTAGTTAGTAGGAAAGAACTTGAATCGACTGTTTCAAATAGTGGGCATAGCCAGTGACTTCCCACACGTGGATCAAGTGCTTGTTGGTTATACGGTAACAAAATACGTCCATGGCGATCTAAGCACCCCTTACTTCAAGACCACAGATTTCACCAGCATCACGCCTTATCCGAGTCGGCCGAACCTCTACTAATATGAGGGAGTGAGGAGTTCTACGACTAGATGTAAAGCACGATTGCGGCGGGCCCGCATCGCCATACGAACTTGATTGCCACTGGATCCAGTTCGATACGGTAAGTATTTTCTGTCAGTTCCATCCACTCTCTCGTTTTATTCAACCCAGCGATCTCTTTGTTCCAGCGTTAACCAGTGATGAGAACTGCAGAAGCCACCTTAACCTTTGCGATCCCACCTCGTCTTCAACCGCCAAGGCCTTCAATCAAGATTTCGGTATAGAATGTGAGGATGATGCGACTGACAGGGGGTCAACAATACACAGGCAATGTAACCATTGCTAGTTTCATCATATGTCTTTACTGACTTCTTACCAATGAGTAGGTTGACGGAGTCAGACCATCGGTGCCGCAACAACATACTCTTCTGACTCAGAGATGGTATCGCGTTTCCTCCAGATGCTATGTTGGAACTGGCCTTTCCGTCTTTCATACTATGCTAGCCCCCTGCTCCACACCCTCTTCAGTGAGGGTAAGCTACCTCAACCGGTGCTTTCACTTAAGCTCACCGCTTCTGGAGGTGAGCTATCCGTCGGTGGAATGTTTACACTGATAGCAGCCCCACCTCTACTCTCATAATAGTCCTGGTGGGCGTAGATGCCAGCCTCCAGGTGGTAATGCATGCATGTTTAGATTGCCATTTCGGGCCTTCTGACAGCTGAAGATAGATATTATTCAAGTTGACGACAGATGTACTCGCCGTCATCGACACTAGTGCCAGCTTCATTGTTGGTGATCCATCGCCAGTTTTAGCCCTGCACCAGGCGTATGGCAGTCGAGCCTTCGAGGATGGTTACTACACCTGTGAGTTTTGATCGGATTTGATACTTTAAATCATTGATGGACTCCCTGTAGTCCCATACGGTTTTTTTCTTTCCATGACTTTTACCATCGGCAGAAAGCCGTACTTAATTCCTGCCAACGTCCTCGAGCAGGGACACTTGGTTTAGTCTGGCTCGAGCGATTGTTTCAGTGAGATCGTAGCTTCTGAGACGGAGAATCGTAAGATTTCCCTATTCAGCAATTCCTATTGCACTGACTGCTGCACTCGACCAGCTCCAAAAGATTCTGGAAGGTCTGAATTATCTTCCTCCAACTGTTCTATACCGTGTTCGATTTCGGTAGCGGGCCACCACGAATTGGATTCGCAAGCCTGCTGATTGAACGCCAATGGTAACGTAATGATACCCTATATTGACAGAATCATATAGTTCACTCGAGTATGCATTTTAGAACAGACTGTTGTCTGGCGACACAGATCCCTCCAGGCAAGTCAAACCGTCGCGTCGTGATGATTTCTTCGTCGGATCCATACTACCATGCTTTGCAATTGCAAGGTATCGATCAGCGAGTACGGTCTGACTCTGAACGCAGATGTGATGTACCCTTACAGATGGTTATCCGAATATTGAGATTATCATACATGCACAGACCGTTCAAATGACTTTGATGCGATGAAGTCCATGGAGTGAGTTGGGTTATGGGAACAAGTCTGGCACGCCGGCGTCTCAGCAGGATGCTCTTGAACATGACGACACTATCAGGCAAAGCTGCTGAGGAAACTGAGCAGAAGATATAGCATTCCTGGTCTTCTGAGAACAAGGTGCGATGAGCGGAGCACAGCCACGTGATATTTGGGGTCGTACATATGGGTGCCCATATTGCTGTGTTGGCGGACCGAGAGTTCTGCTATGTATATCGTCACGAGCCAGCCGGGCCAACGAGCTCCGACGACTCGCTTGCACTTCTTCATTGTAATGGACGGAACTAGCTACCGTAGTGGACCTACAGAAGGCATTCGATCTCAACTGTACTCTCAGGCGTAGCACCCCTGGCCTCTCCTCGTAGGCTAGAATCTCCATCTATATGAGACACGATGCCACCTGTTTGTGTGCGTACTAATAAACACAGAATCTGGGGAGGTACCATCAGCCCAAAGTATCTCGTACGGAAAACGGCACTCCGAGCGTTTCACACGTTGGGATCTGACACCGATCTCCAGTTCGAGTATGAGCACGGCAGCCCGTCAAGTTGACCTCTAGATGACTTTCTAGCGTGCGCAGTTTATCCGGGAGTGTAATAATAGAACCACCGATCCGGCTTAGACATGACATCTTAGACCTGCGGGGTTGACGATGGACGGAGCTGGGGTTCTTCAAGTACGATACTAATCTGGGTGGGCCTCGGGTGCAATGAAGTCTATCCGAATAGGTTGGAAGAGCAAAGAAAAAGAGTTATTTATAGTGGCATGTCGTGCATTGCCCACCGCGAAAGTCATTTCGGCATGGGGCGGCATGTATGGGGAGGAAGAGGTTCAAACGAAAAGATATGTAGGGTTGCGCGCGGACACATTCGAGTTGCTAGGAATCCCTATTTCGTTCACCCAGTTTGTTTGAGAGCGCCGATTCATCCCGTTGTTGCAACCGACGGATGGCCGGGTTGGTTCAGTCTTCCCGGAAGACGAAACAAAGTCAGCACGGATGTGATCGTCCTGGAATATCTTCCAATCGCATTGCGACACGGAATCGATAATCTATCTGTTAGGCCACTGGCAACGAAGCAGACTCGGCGGTGAACAATTTACCGTTACCTCCACTGAGAACGGGGGCACTCAAACCGAGGTAACAAAGGAACGAGGACGTACAATAAGTGGTCACCATTAGGAAGGCCACGCTATATTATCGCTAGGATGATGGTCTCCACGCGTTGTCATGGGGCCGCCTAATCAGTGGCGATTAATGTCTATCCTTAAGAGGAGGGGAGTAACAGGGGTAAGTGACTCTCCTCGATATCTCTTAGGTTTGTTGGCTGATCCGTCTGCAACCCATTTTTGGCCCGGTAGTCATCATGTTTGCTGAAGTATCTATAAGCCCAAATACCATACATTATCGGGGAGCCTGAAAAAAAAAACCCCTTCAGACAAATCCCCAAAGTGAGGAGCATACATGTCGAAACTTGAGAGATTTTGAGTATCTTTGTGCTACGGCCTGGATACGTTGTTGACCGGTGTCACTGCAATGATCTCATCTGGAATGGTTATCACTGATGATCAGTAAGGTTGATAATGATGGACATGGATGATTGTGGACGGATATCTCCAGTCACTTTACCAATGCATCCAAGGCTTGGGACAGGAACCACGAACCTTATATAGTCTTGTCAGGCTCATATAACGGGCCTCTCCGCAAGGTTCACGCTACGAGCCCAGGAGATGCTGAGAGGTTGAATGGTATGCACTAGTGGTGTCGCGAGATTCTGCACCTCATCCCAAACACGAAAGAGCTATGGAAAACAAAACCGATCAAAGTAATGAACTTGAGCATATGTTCCCAATCATCGAAACGGCTCACAGGGAAGCTTGCTCTTAGTTTCATGTCCACGCCAAGAGCTTCCGATGTCAAAGCATTTTCACCTTGCAGGGGTGACCATCCGTATGGAAAATTCGAAGCGCTTCACCGTTCACTATCGTGGGTATAGAACAAAACAAGGATAGAGCAGGACGATGGCATATCCATGTCATCAGATCGAAATTTAGCGGCCCACGTGTGTCGATAGCCATTATTATTCGGTGACGGAACAATTGGTCAATCAAGCACCCACCAGGTTGCCGTGAACACGAAAGTCATACAGCCTATCAGTGCCAACATGTCAAGGGATTTCTCACCCAGTGACCCTGAATTTGCTGCGGCTTCCTGATGGATACCAACATGTGTGCGCTTAACCTGTCGCAATAGGCTCACAATGTGATCGGGTTTATGTATTGATAACCTTGGTTTACATGAGGTCGGGAAGTGCGTCAAAGTTACCCTCGGGCTCGGAGAACCGAACCCGCCGCGACTCGAGCACAAGTAACCCGATGGTACGCCTAATCCAGGGACCGGATCATGATACGGTTGATGGTGTCGGATAGGCTGGGGTGGGAGGCTGGGCAGCTGCGACCCGTAGAAGGCAGGTAGTGGATGCTTCTAGACCGCTCCAACGGGCTGTGCTCTGTGACAGCCCCGAAGAACACACATATTCCTCGGTTGTCCAAGACTCATCCGTTTCTCTGTACAGCCGCAACGGCGGCAACTACAGTGTAAGGTCCTCGTTCTCTATTCTTCATCCTGGATCTGGCAAAGAACGAGAAGAATGTGAAGGGGACACGGCTGAAATTCAGGGCGAGATTTCATGTGGATTTTAATTCCAGATTACACCGCTGGACGGATGGGGCTGTTGTGATTCAGACTTAGGTGAAGAGTATACTGGTACAAACAAGAGTATTAGGATAGATGCTGCCGCTGAAACGACTGTCGTTTATATTTTTGTAGAAACTTTTCTCGAAAGGCTCCTCAAGCGCTCTGCGTTCATCTTTCTCCGTGCAACATCGTTTTCTACAGTTTGGTTGCTTCTCATGATGCCAGCGTTGGCCTTGGGAGCGACCGTGTAGTTGCCGAGATCTCTCTGCGGAATCATGACGGCATTCTTTCGGATGCGGTTCTTCTCGCCCTCCTTTGCACGAGCGAGAATGGCATTCAGACGCTCGTTCGCACGGTCGGTAGTATCTTCCTGTGCAGTGGGAATGACACGGTCACGATAAGAAGCGCTACGTTTGATAATGGGACGAGACCAGGCGGAGACGAGATCGTTGGCGATGCGTTGTATTTCTGGGTTGACACGTTTGCACTTTGTGTAAAATAGAATGACGCGACCGAGACCGGATTCCTTGAGAACGGCGCTGTCTATGAACTCCATTTTTTTGAGGATGGGGAAAAAGTCACGCTGTATGTTGAGAGCGGGTAGAGAGCGGTCAGGGAGAGGTTCGAGCCATCTGCGGACCCCCTCGAGAAGGTTATTGTCCATGATGGACTGTGAGAGGGATTGCCTATGCGGGAAGTAGTTAGCATGCGTCGAGCGGGAAGGGTGGGGGCGAAATGCGGCGTACTTGCGGAGAACATCCATGACTTGTGGAAGAAGTCTGAGCTTATTTGTAGCAGGTTGCTTCTCGCGATTCGCTTGTTCGTCGTCGGCTGCGGCGCCGAGCATGGCTTCACGAAGACGGGAGACCTCTTCGTCTGCAAAGCGATCGAGAGCCTCCTCATCGTCCTTTCTACGCTTCTTTGGTCGAGAGCCCTTTTTAGGTTTAAGTATGGCGTCGAACTGCATGTCGAGACGAAGTTTGTTCGCTGTGCAAGGTTTTGGAATCATGAAAGGAAACGGAGGGGAGAACGAACCTTTCTCTGGAGGGAGATCGTTTAGGTCCTCCTCGGTGATCTGTTTGCGCTTGCGCTTCTTGCGAGTCTGGCGGGCATCCGCATCGTTCGTGCGGCGCTTGACTTTGCGCTTTGGCTTCGAGGACTGCTCGTTCTCATATGCATCGCTAGATTCCCCGGATGAGGCGGAGACGTTCTGCTCGACTGGGGCTGGTTTCGGACGCTGGCGGTGTTGGGGGACGTCTGTGGGGAGGTAAGAATGGAAGAGAAAGTTGGGTGTACAGACATGCCTTCCTCCTCTGAAGAGAGCTCTGAACCGTCACCGAAGATGTCGCGCTCGAGTGTGTGAGACTTTACGAGCAGCGAGTGAGCGTCATTAAGTGCTAGAAAGGGACGATGACTGACCTGTGCCATATGAGAAAAGGGAGAAGGAGAGAAAAGAGAAGCCAAACAAGTGTAAATGTCATTACCCTACAATTAGTATTGATCATGATGTTTCCCTTCCTCAGCATGGATCCCTACCCGGCGGACAGTGTCCCCTCCCTCTCACATTCGGACGCTTCGGCCTCCTCTTCCTCTTCATCCGTACCATTCTCTATCGACGAAAGACCCCTTCCTCCTCTTCCCCTCGACCACAACCCGAAAAAGCCGAACCCTCTCCTCGGCAGACCGGAAGCAACTCCACCCAGGACCGCCTCGCCCCTCTCAAAGTCAAAGGCATGGAGACGCATGCAGAGGAACGCCGTACTCGCTCTACGGCATCCCCGGATACTCACTAAGCTCATCCACTTCGCCGTATGGGACGATCTCCATGCCCTCTTTGCGACCTGTGCAGGCATCAGGCATCTCTGGGACTCCTCTGAGATTAGGGACATCATTCTCTCCCACTACCTTCTCGGATATCGTACGGCTTTGCGTCAGTGCGATCCCTCCGCACTGCAGGCCGTTGACGTCACTCTCCACGACCTCCATCTCCTATGTTTGTCATTTTTTGCTCTCCCCGCGCTCTCGTTGTTCATCCAAATGCCCAGTACTCTCCCAACGCGTTCCCCTTCACCAATACCCTATGCTTGCGCTCGCCAGCCTCTCCAAACCATACGACCCTCAATCATCTCATAGCGACGCTGCCACCGCAGCAACAACCGCTCGGCTAGCTATCCTCGCCAGCGCCCACTCCCGTTTCGTCCTTTTATTGCAGTCCCTCGTTCATAGCTCCCCCCTCCCTATACCCCTTGACTACGACCTCTCTCGCCAGCCTTCTCGTTTTCCATCACCTTCCATATCCGGCTCTCCGCCTCGTGCCCTCCGCGAGCTTACTTTCCCAGCTCCACTCTCGTATCTATCCGAGGCTTCCGATGCCCTCGCTTCTGATGCCAGCACTCATAGTTCGGGGACCCGACGGTCGTCTAGTGCCCCACGTTCGCGCACAAACTCAAACAACCCCTTATTCCGGGCCGATACCACGGCGCAACCACACATTAAACCACGCAAGAAGAAACATTCTATTTTTGGCTCTTCTCGTCCCCCGCCGCCCCCTACGGAACCGCGCTCACTCAGGTACTACGAGGCTGCCTGGAGGCGCTCATCCACTGTCCGACAGCATCAACTTATCCCTCCCTTTGCTGACTCTCGGCCCACATCCCGTTCCGAGGAGGATTTCTCACCTCCTTTCGTCAGGTCACACAGACGCACATCATCTGCCGAGATGTCCTCTGCATCCTCGGTAAGTGGCAGCTCATCTCCCACTCCCCACTCCCTCCGAAAAGTCCCACACGACTTCCGACTGCCCAGCTCTCCCCACGATCTCTCTTATGCAACCTCAAGGACTCGTGCTCCAGTCCTCCGCGTCTTCGTCCCTTGTAATTCCCTCTCTCCTGATGCCATAGCCGCTTGTGAAACACAACTCTACGCTGGGGGACTCTGGCAGTACCTCTCAACTGGCGACATCGTCTGTAATTTCGGTTACGTTCCTTCCACCCCAGACAGTACACAATCTCACCTCGATTTACCTCCCGAGGAACGATTTACATCTCGAAACACATGGCTACTCTTCGATGGCAATTCCCTTACTCCCTTTGCTCCTCCAGCCCCACCTATGCTCGCAGACCCTCTCACCCTCCCTTCGCCCTTTTACTACGTCCACCTCCTTCCTTTTAATGTGAACCCTACCTTTACATTTGCTCCGCCAGGTGGCGGGGACGTCCCTGAAACGACCCTGATAAATACTTCCACCCGTACTCCCAGCCCTCACTCACCCGGTGGTTGGGCGATGGTCAAAAGGTACATGTGGATAGCCCGCGCGCGCGTCGGGATGGGTTTTATGGACTTTGATGATGGGCTTGGTGAGGGTTGGCGAGGCGAGTGGGTCCTCGAGGCAGACGGGACACAAGAAGGCAGACAAACTCTGATAGATTGTATTTCTGGACTCGCAGGTGAGTTGTTTGTGTGGGAGCTTGTACGAGAAAAGAGTGGTGGCGGGCGTATCTGGCTTCGGTGCGTGGCTTCCTTTACTCTCGCCCTCGCCGTCCGTTCACGCGTCTCTCCGACCATAGCCTTGTTAAACCCGTTGTGTCACCCAAGGACAATTCTATCGACATTCGAGCGATTCGCTCTTACTTATCATAGGACTCTTTACACTTACTAGATGGTATACATTCTCACATTTACTTGCAATACTTGACACTCCGTTGCTCTGCATTTCACTGTATATTTGATTCATTCACACAGACGGTTCTACATTCATTTTATTGCTTAATGCTGTTGCAGACGATCTTTTCTCGCTTTCGTAGCAAGAACAACGGACCTCTCTCTCTTCGGTAAATAAACAAAACTAGTTTGCAACGTCGACGACCATGCATGCAATTTGCAGACGAGAGTCAGGTAAGTTTGCCGACACTAGCGTCCACATACTGCGCCGCATCAAACCCTCCCTTACTAGGAGCTGTGATTACACCTGCCTGCTGGAGCACGCTAAAGAGCCAGGTGAGAATTCCGTCAGTTGCTTCCACCGCTATTGCGACCGCAGTTCTAATTACTCACGCCAGTGTGTCAGAGATGACATATGCCGGAATGCTTGCGCAGTCATTTGGGTATTCAACAACCTGTAGCCATGCCTACACCGAAAACAATACCGATCAGCCTCATGCCCACCGTTCTGCCAGCCCCAACGCCAGAAACCCCACGCCGAACCTACATACCTTGACGTCTTCCTCTGGATACCCAAACGTGCGCTGGATAAACTCCACGCTTGGACCCGCACGTTGCTCGGGCGAAGCGAACTTCCGTACGTGGACCGAGAGCCCGTCTAGGAATGCGATTACGTCGGATCGTGCTGCGCGCGTGGGATGTGCTGCGATCAGCCATGACGGCCACGGGGTCGGCACCTCGCCAATCTAATTATAATAAACAGACCGGACCATTCATGCACGCACATCGCGTATGCGGATTTGGATGACAGTCGTGCGCACAGTAATCGCGCAGTACGATGCGACAGGTAGTGGGGGAAGAGGGGAGGTTCCGTACGTCAGTCCACGCCATGCACGACGTCGAGTCACCTACGAAGCGACATTCGCCCGCATCGACGAACGGTTTAGTGGTGAACCATTCCCACATGAACGCGCTCGTCGATCCATCCTTTACCGAATCAATCAGGCCACGGATGTCATTATTGACTGCACGAGGGGAAGGGAACGGGTCATGTGAGCACAGCAAGTGACGTTTTTGTGGATATATTTACTTTGAAATTGGAGCTGATCGGTTGCCCAGCCTTGCTGCAACGCCATGACGTACGCCATAGTTTGGCTGCCGCTGATTGGGTATGAGTTCCCATCACGAGGTCCGCCAAGAAAAAGGGGAGGATCGATTCGTACCTGCCACTCCTGGATATTCCGAGCGTCGTACCTCGGAGATCAGATATCTGCCTGTATGCAGAATCAGGTCCTGTGATCACAGCCCTGGAGGTACCTTTCGTCAGCTTCCCTGGGCCTTGGAATCTCGAAGCACGCGCCATCTCAGGGGGGAGGTGACGTAACTCCCGACCAGTTTGTAGGCTTCGGATCCCTTTGCGATCCCTGCTATCAAAGGATCCGTGAGGGCGCTATCGCCGTCAGGACCAGCATGCACCTCCGTCAGAAAATATCAAGGTACGCTGTCACGGAGGTGAGAGCGTACATTGCAACATCAATTTCGTCGTTTGTCAAGCGGGAGATCAGCTGGCCCGTCCCACCTGTCATATATCGAGGAAGGACAAAGCTGGCTGTTTAGCAGTAAATAAGGACGTACTGGGACATTCTACCAGGGTGAACGTCTTCTCCCGATCGGCAGCTGCGAACTGAAGCAACGGGGAGCAAAAGTGCTCGCGGACTGTTATATAGTAGGATGACCATCAGTACCAATCCTTGAGCTCCTCACCAAGACCAGATTACCATATCCAACCCTCAGAGGCATTGTTTGATGTGGTGTGAATGAAGGAGTGCCTTGTTGAAAGTTGCCGGGAGCCGCCGCCGGCCCTCGCTCGGTGAAAGACTCCGGGTCGGTTATGAGAATATTTGAACTCAGAAATACTTACCTTCTCTTACTAGCAAACAAACCACTAGTAGAGCATCTAGTATGACTTTTGTGTTCCTGGCATGATTGACCAGTTGATCTGTTACTGAATACTAATCATGACTGTGAGTGTATTTACATCATCTTCCGGTTGCAGTTTAGCGTCCACTCTATCCTTGTTTTGCTCATCATGAACGGTGAAACACTTCGAATTTTCTATACGGATACGGTTACCCCTGCAAGATGAAAATGCTCTGACGTCGGAAGCCCCCGGCGTGGGACATGAAACTAAAAGCAAGTTTTTCCCTGTGAGCTGTTTATAAGATCGGGAACATGTGCTCAGGTTCATTACTTTATATAACCAGTTTCATTTTCATCGCTCTTACGTGCTTTGGACAAGGCACGGAACCTCGCGACACTACTACCTATTCAACTTCTCAGCATCTCCCGGGCCTGGATTGAGAAGAGGTTCGTAGCCTGGAGCTTGCGAAGAGGCTTGTTGGTATGAGTCTGACAAGACCATGTAAGATCCGTGGTTCCTGTCTCAAGCCTTGAATGCACTGTATCATAGAGTGACTACAGATCTCCGTCCACAAGAATCATCCATGTCCATCACTATCAACCTTACTGGTAGTGATAACCATTCTAGATATTATTGCGGCGTCACAGATCAGCAAGGTATCCAGGCTATAGCACAAGGGTGTTCAAAGTTTCTCAAGTTTCGACATGTATGTTCCTCACTTTAGGGATTTGTCTAAGGGAATTTGTTGTCTTTCCGGCTGCCCGATAGCTGATGTATGGTAGATACCTCAACTGACTTGGTCACTACCAGGCCCAAAATGGGTTGTAGATGGATCAACAGGAGATAAGACCCTCCTCTTGCGAATAAACGTCGATCGCTGCCACTGATTAGGCGACCTACGACGACGGGCGAAGACTATCATCCTGGCGATAATACGGGGTGACCTTCTCGATCGAGCGATCCCCCTACTGTACTTTCCCCGTTCCCTTGTTACCTCGATTTGAGAATACCCCTAACCTCGGCGGAGATAACGGTAATTTGTTTACCACCGAGTCTGCTTCGCTACCAATGGTCTAACAGATACATTATCGACTCCGTGTCGTAATGCAACTGGAAGATATTTCAAGACAATCGCTTCGCGGCCTCCGTTAATTTTGCTTCGTCTTCCCGGAAGACTGAACCAGGGTCTCCGGCCATCGATTACAGAAATATGTCCGTTGCAACAATTGGCGCTTTAGAACGAACTGGGTGAGTGAATTAGAATTTACCAGCGACTCAAATGCGTCCGCACACAACCCCATCTTTTCGTTCAACCTCCTCTCCATACATGCTGCTACCATGCCAAAACGGCCTTCGTCGCGGATGATTGACGGCATGCACGACACGCCACCCGATGAACTTTATTGCATCCGAGACTCACCTAATTATACTTGCCGAACCCTAGCTTCGTCGATCCTCGTCAACCCTGCAGGCTAGAACGCCATGTCTACAGCCAGATAAATTCATCTGAGAGGTCAACTTGACGCGCTGCCGTGAACTCTGGCTCATACTCGAACTCGAGATCGGTGTCTTATGAAACGCTCGCCGACGTGCCATCGTCCGTACGAAACACCTTGGGCTTATGGTCGGCATGAGTCCTCTGAATGAATACCCATTGCTTACGTGGGTGAGGGACTTACAGGTCGCATCGTGTCTTCATATTATATAGAGAGATCCACGCCGTACGAGACTTGTTCCCATAATCCAACTTGGTACTTCATGCTCCCCTTAGGTCATCGCATGAAGATCATTCAAACGATCCTTGCATGGGTGATAATCTCGACGTTTGGATAATCATGTGTAAAAGCCGGATAGGGCCGCGAATAAATCACTAATGAAGGGCCTGCGTCTCAAGTCAGAACGTACTCGCTGATCGATACCTTGCAATTGCAAATCATAGTATGGATCTGACAAAGAGATTATCACGACGCAATTTGACTCACCTGAAGAGATCCGTGTCGCCAGCCTGAGACAACAGTTTGTTCTAGAATGTATACTCGAGAGGAACTATCTGTGAGATATGATTCTACCGAAATAGGGTATTAGTATGTTATCTGCGTTCAACTAGCAAGCTTTGCGAATCCAATCTACCGAAATCCGTCTCAGGAACAACGATCCCGCTAAAACAATCACTCGAGCCAGACTCAACTGCCCCCGCTCGAGGACATCAACAGGAATTAAATATGGCTTTCCACCAATGGTAAAGTCACCGAGGGAAAATAACTGCATGAGAATGCTGGGAGCCGATCAAACGTCTAAGTTGCTGCGGCACCGATGGTCTGAATTCACCAGTCAGAAGTAATCATGTTCGCAGACGGTAAAGACATACGGTAAATTCAGCAATGGTTACATTATCCGTGTATCATTGATCCCTGACAGTTGCATCATCCTCAGATTCTATCCCAAAGTACTGATTGAGGGAATTGGCGGCTGAGGACGAAGCGGGATCCTGGAGATTATCGTGCTTCTATGGTTCGAGTCAGTATGAAGCCTTGAGGTTTGTCATCACATGGATGGCCACATTATCGATAGCATGCAGCCACCGCGCGTTCCGATCGCACCGACAGCCCAGAATGTTTCCTGGATCAAGTTCGTATAGCGATGCCAAAAAGTCTTGAAAATGGCCTCAGCGATGCAGGCCTGAAATTGTGCTTGAAAGCTGCTCGTGGAACCCCGGGATGACACCAGACTACTAGTAGATGCAGATGGCGCGGGTAAAGAGTGACATGGCGAGATCTGTAGTTTCGAAGGAAAAGGTGCTTCATCGGCATGGACGCATTGTATAACCATCGAGGATTTGATCCATGTGTGGGAAGTAACTAGCAATCATAATATCCACTAGCTAAGCCTTCAATTGATCAATCGGCGGTGCCAAATCGGAAAGTTTCCTTTCAACACGCCACTTACATAATGTGACTGTAGTCCAACTTTGTTCATAGTTTTATGTAAACCACCACTGGCAGGAAACCTCGAATTTCTCACTTCCTCCACGGTCATCATTCTCGCCGCAGTCCATTTCTCATCCGTACGTTGAAATTCACAGCAGATGCGGCAGTAGCAGCAGCAGCTCTGCTGAAGGCTCTGACGGGCCAAGGCATGGTCCGAGTAGGTCTAACCCGAGTCGCAGCAACACGGCATCACAGCCCCAGCACCACTGTTTTCAACCCGTTGACGTTTCCCTCGTTGCTTGGATCGATACTGGACTCGTTGCGTGGTAACTATATAATCCCGACAACTCATCTGCATCAATATTGATACCAAATTAGAGTGGCTACCGGTGCAGTGAACTAGCCATGC
>JBBPLX010000859.1:0-14285 GCA_038090015.1 Leccinellum albellum
CCTAGCCGTCCCGACGTCACTCTTCGCACCATCCCCAACAGACTCCTTCCACCAATCAAGCATCACCGGGACCCTCATCCAAGGCCGCGAGCACGATGAACGGGCCGAGCGCGGCCTCGAAGATGGGCGGGCGTGTTTGGAGGCGTGTTGGCAGGTCCCCGCACCACAAAGAGTCCAGGTCAACCGGTCAACGGCACAGGGGGGCGACGAATGCACAATGAAAACGTGAACATAGGTCTGGATCCAACGTTGAAGAGGGTCATGGTGAAGAGTCGGATGTTCCGGAACAAGAAGAAGGTGCTGTAGACGAGGAAGATAAGGACGACGCTGCAAAATTTATCGTACCAAACAAAAGCAGCGCTACACACCTCCTCATCCACGCCACATTGACGAAGTGATAGCAGAACTGAATTGGAGCTTGGGTTCTATGTTTTCAATGGGGGTAGAAATGGGGTGGAGAGTGCCGATGGAGCCAGAAAGAATAAAGGTATGAGTGGCAACGAAAACGGAAACAGACATGCATTGTATGTTTCTTCACCACCTCGCATTCATTTCTCTTGAAAATGAGGAGGAAATGCGTGGACTGCCTCATGCGTTTTATCGTGAAGGCGAAGACAAGGATCGACATGATATAGACCGCAGGCCAAGCGAGGGCTTCCTCGAGCAGACCCAGGCCAACAGCGTCAGCCCCTAATCCGACTCGCTGAAGAGCAAGGACCAGGATGGACTTGTAAGCAGCGGCTGTCCATGATCACCAACTTTCTCATCTTGTTTCTCACATAGTTATCATTGCGCCCGACCTTATCCTTTCGCAAACAAGGAACTTTCGCCAACAATACATGTACTTTCCTGCCCCCCCACCTCCTCCGGCTCTCGACGCTGCGTCCGTTTGAGTTGGTATTGACGGTTAGAATACTAAGTGAATTGTTGCGGATCCTGAGAAAAATATGTCCTCTGTCCCATTGGCAAACTTTGGCACAGTAATCCTCACTCCCTACACCCCAGCCGGCACCAGGTTGATATAAATTTAGCAGAACAATGTCATTCACCGTTGTCGGTATTAACAAGTCCACACCCCAGCGACGGTCAGGAATATCCGCGTTTCGTGACAATGAGTTGTGTGGTTTGGAGCCTTTTTCAAGGTCAAGTCATACTGTTAGCTGATCAACGTGCAAATTCAATGCAGTGCGCGGTTAGAATGGCTACTTGTACATGTGGTTCAACGTCATTATGTGGAGTTCCGTGTCAATGAACTCCATATTGACTCGAACTGTCATCTGGACAATTTAATCACATACAGCCACGCTGTACTATGCCCGCCCGGCACGGACTTTCCGTGCCTATAGTACTGTAAGCTCAGCAGTTATATCTTGTCTGCCATGGCTACTCTAGAGGACAATGTTGTTGCTAGTCAAAACATTGCAAATTAGGAGTACACGGATTCTGCTACATAGCCAAACTCTCGCCTGCCGCACGGACTGTGCTTTTCATCACTGCTAGGGAGAAAAGTACTTTAATTCACTGATGACAGTTTCACTGCTCATTTCTTTTTTCCCCTTCCGATTCGTTGCGGAGTCTGTGGAACTGGTAGCCCTACCCATGCCTGAAACGCTGAGATTGGCGGGGAGCCCAGAATTCATTGCTGAAGGAAGATGGTCTAGTCTCATCATCCTCAGTCACAGGTGGATCTACTGGACATTCGCCTTTCGTTGCGGATTTCGACTGTCCATATAGTCCAGACAACGAAATCGGTTGTGGTATTGGTGCCGGTTTCAGATTGAACGCCTGGGGATTGCGTTGTGTCAGCAGCCTTGAGTGAATTCCAACAATGATATCTGCCCCGTGTGGAAGCTCCTTGTTGGCAATGCGCCGCGCGAGCGCAGGGAAATCCGCAACGACTGGAGGGGATCCGATGTGCGAGTACAACACGTCAAGCTCCATATTGAGCAGTTCCGGATGTCTAACACGGTTGGCTAATTAGGCAACCTCGTTTGGCGAACCCGGAATAAGAAGCCAACGAGTCGGAAACGCACCTTGATACAAGGCTACACGAAAGTTCTTTTAATATGTTATGCTCTGTGAGGTTGCTGCAGATATAGTCAAAAGCATCGTCGCGAAGATTGTCCAATCCAACCTAAAGTAGTGCGTGCCTTTAGCCTGCGATTCAAGTTAATCGGCGCTGTATACGAACTTTGGATGCGAGACGATACATGGACTTGGGAGAGCACCTCGGCTCCTCTGGAGTGTTCGTCGACGAGTCCTCCGGGGGCTGCCCGCTAGCTGTCGCCGAACCGAGAGGCAAAAAGTTGACCTTGTCAGTGTAGAGATAGTTCAGGAGTGCATATAATCTGATAGTTGACCATCACTTGTCTCCAAACGCGAGGAATAAATGTCCAACGGGTGCTTACGTCTGGAATGCAGTGTCTTTGATGAGAACGTGACGACTCCCCAAGGATCTCAAACGCATAGCGGTCTGGTTCGCCGTTGCTTTGTGGCTATTCGCAGTGTCTTGAATTGCAGTCTCGCTGCTTGCAACCGATCGAACACCATTATTGTTCAGAGCAAATGGATCTTCCGATCTCGGATGCTCCGGGCTCATCACAAACATATCAGAGCTAACCGATTCAGAGCCATCATCAGATAACCTGCGAATGAATATCAGTCGGGATTTAAGCAAATATGGTAAGACCACACCCGTCATCATCTTTGGCTTTGGTTTCGGAGTCTGATGGTGTCGCATGCGGATCCTTTGGCGCCTCTGGGATAGGATCGTTACAATCTTCGAGATCGCTATCGCTTCCATAGCCGTATTCTTCAATCTGAGCATCGTTAGGGACATCGTTGTCGTCGGTGAGGTCGATCAGCGAAGGATCAGAGGGATTGATATCTGAGCTCAACACTATGAACAACAATGAGTGTAAAAGTACCCTTTGAACGGCGATCACCCACAATCTAGAAAGTATCTCGAGCTCTTGGCTAGCAATATGTTGTTCGCACAAAGGACACGAGGCTTGACGACTCGACCCGATAGTGAGGATCTTGCTGAGTACAGATGGAACTGGGTGTTGATGAGCTCGTCCCCGAGAAGAGATTTTCTTAGGAACTCCTCTATTCGCTGTTGCTTGCCAGGATCTGACATGAGGGAGGGGTTTACTCGTAAGTAGAAAGGGGTGGAATTGGCTGGTCGAAAGGAGCTGTAATTTCATATCTTGAGAACCTTGCGCCCAGCCAACGCAGACAAGAACCACTGCCTCGTGTTCGGCAACATGTCTTATCGATACAACCTCCGGGTCCTGCGTTCCAACATATTTGGTAGAATTTCACATTAAAGAATAATCACCATTCCAACAGAACGTGGCACTAGCGTGCTACTCCGCGGTCATAGGAAGTAACCTCGAGTGCCATTCAAGGAATTCCAGAAGGGTCCGCTTGACCTAACTGGCCCAGGCAGCTTCCAACTGGAGACCCGACTGGAAGAGGTGAGTGTTCGAACGTTCAAACGTGAGAGTGCAACTCGCCGAGGGCGTGAGCAAGTTTCGCTAAAGTTGGATCACCGTGATTTTGTTGTTTTCTCGCCGCTTGCCATCTTCGAGTCCGTGCCCCTACGACGTTGGCGTTGTTACCTTTAAATGCTGATGCTGGCATGATGTTCAGTCTCGTCTCGAAGAAGATTTCCACACAGACTAGATCATGGTCTCGTTCAATATCTGACTATCTGGTTGTTGCCGATGCTCGCTAAGAAATGGAACATATGATGCTGAGGGGATGCTTCTTCCTCGTGGTGACCACAATCTCGTCCGTATCTTCCTCGCATCTCCATCAAAGTATTGACGCATTGTTTGTCCTACCTTTTTAATACCTTTATAGCCCTTGTCACGGTCATGTCCCGACACGAGCATCCTTGGTCCACGGCCAGTGGTCCCTATCCTCTGACCAACTTCACCATACCCCGGATGGCACCCTCCACACATAATCTGGTTCACGCTCACCATCCATCTGCCCCTGAATGCTTCCCATGGTACTCAGAGTTCACCCGTGGCGGAACTACCAGGGAGTGGACATCGCCGAAAGGAGACCAAGCCATGCAGCGCAAGGTGGTATCGAATCAACCAAAAGGAACATGCTCTGGATTCTGGTCGTCGTTTACGGAGCTGTTACGTGAGTCGACGATTCCTGTGTACTACATGCAGTGAGATTACCTTCCGTTTCAGCGGGTAGCAGTCAAAAGAGAGCAAAAAAACTCAATACCCTCACTTTTCCGTTCGTTGCACACGATCGGTGGAAAGCCTACGGGTACTTTCCTTGTCCTGTAACAAACCGCATCCAAGTTCAGGATTCGAGCAGTATGTCACGTTTTGTCGTTCTTAGTGCTCACAGTATCTTTACGACAACTTACCTTGAACTAGTACCTCGACGCCCATATGACACCCAGGGTAGTCTACACAGCACAAACGTCCCGCAACGTCCTTCAAACTGGCCAGGACGCGCACCACAACTTCCTTTACAGCCAACATTACAAGACTGGGTCAGGGTTCCAGGACCCCTTGCCCTCGGCGTGCAACTGGATGCCTACCTCCAACACCGCTGCAACGGTCCCTATCCAATCAACTTCGACATCGCGCTAGGCCCCAACAATATCACGCACAACGCACGCGACTCTGTCGCGATGCTGCCCCTCGACCAGGCCTACTTTACCAGACTAGCGTCACGTCCCCCTGTGACGTATATGCGCATTGAATGCGTAGCGGACGATCCACTGCCTCATTTCCCCTGGCCGATCGATATCCAGAATGCGAGAGGAATCACATGTGGCGATGTCTTTCGAGCCATTTCCAGTCACTTCCTGGAGTACGTCTCCGAGCGCGAGTACAATGGCTGGACTGCCCGGCGGCAAAAGATAGCTGCACGAGCGTACTATACGAGGGTAGGCATGCCCCGAGACTCCGCCAGACAGGGCGAAGTGACTGGTCAGGACGACGGGCTGCGGCGGATCGATTACGTCGGAGAAAGGGTGATGTTCCGCGGTCTCGAACAAGCTGCTGCGATGATGGAGAATACGTGGCTCATGTATTTGGGTGGACAAAGGACCAAAGCATCCTGTTTCGGCGCGGATCTAGTGAACAATGTGCCATAGACCATCAGTACGTGTTATCACTGGCGTTCCGAATGGTCAACTTGGTTTATTCCCAATCCTCGTAGTGTATTCCCACATAACACATCGTATTGGACGCATGGTCATATTATGCATAGCTTGTTGACAGTTAGATACTTTAATCTTGAACAACGTGTAATCAGTCACTATCGCGCTGGAACAGTATCAGCAGGAAGGAGGGTGAAAGTAGAATATGTTACAAAGGTAGAGATGGAGATCTCAGTGGGGTGGGGGCTTAGTACATATACCGTTAGCATGAACCTTTGAGGTTCCAAGCTAGTACACAATTAGCGAAACAGACACAAATGATTGCACAAAAGCATACCATCGCTCAATTAAAACTCTGCTATCATGATATTTCCACGACTTCGACCCGAACGTTCATGGCAGAACTGATACGGCGTGTAAGTCCTGGCAAGATGATCTCGTGCTCAGCAGCGACCCGCTTGTACCCTTCATGTGGTTGTTTCTGCAGCAAAAGCCCGCAGAATGGCTGCTGCAGGCAGACGACTAGCCGCAATGCACGGGTAGAGATGTCCATCATAGCGATCGGTGGTGCATATGGCGGTGGCTCGGCCACATCTGGCGCAGCCTCACTGGCAGAAGCTTCTGCCACAGGCAAAGACTCCTCTTCCACGCCCGAACCAGACCACGACAAAGAATCGTCGTTGTCATCTGACAAGCTTCCAGAAGATTCCTCCTCACCTGGACCACGCAAAGATCGAATCCATGGATACGCAAAAGCAAGCCTAGATGGTTCCGACAACGAGAGCCTGTCCGACGTCCGAAATTCAACGTGGCCGATGCCTGATACCCGGGCACGATAATGCTTCTCTTCACCAATCTCGGCATCTTTCTCGATAAGCTTCTTGACAGGGAAAAGGATGCAGGGCAGGTAGAGTCTCCGGAGGGAAAACCGTATTGATGGTGAACGGAGGACTCGGTCATATACAACCGCTGCATCTATAACAGGCATCGAACTTTTTAATTTCGCTACGCGCGCATCCATTTCAGCGTCGTCGATAGTAGGCAAAGGATATGGGACTTGGTTGTGGATGGCGAGGGTGCCGGGAAGGCAGCTGTTGTATGATGAAGACCGGCCCGTCCAAGAGAGAACCGCAGCTTCTCCTAAACGAGCCACGATATCCTCCAGAAGGTGAGCTAGTGCAGCATCTCCCCCGCCACCATGACACTTGCACTGTGCACCAGAATTGGAATTTTCTGCGAGGGAAATCATATGATCGAGAGTACCGATTGCTTCGTCGAAGTGCTGCAAAGCGTGCAGTGCCGCATGCCTTCTTTCGTATCCCCAGGGATTCTGTGGGTCCGACTTAATTGCCTGATTTAATCACATTTCACTATCTTTTCATACTTGATAAGAAAAAACGCGTACCTTGTCTGCATCTTTCAATGCATCCTCCCACGAGTTTTGGGTTGCTCGAGCTCTGCTTCGTTTGACCAGGAGAGCCGCAGGATTCGACGGGTTCAAAGGCAATGCAGCAGTGTAGCTTGAAATCGCTTCATCTGCTTTCTCAGACTCCATTGCTACGTCACCAATATTTTCCAAGGCCTTCACGTACTGCTGAAGTTGCTCTTTAATTGCGAGAGCAAGGCCATCAAAGTTCCATCCGAACATCTTCCGAATTGGGTTGGTCGGGATATTTATGAATAGAGAATGAGCAACTTACGAGTGAGATTACAACTAGTTCGGGACATTTTTCAGGGACGACGGTGCCCCTTGCGCGCCTAAGCAATTCCGCAGCTCGCTCGTGGTCACCTTCTTTCAACAGCATGCTTGCGAGTAGGAGGTACATTTGAGCCTAAGCACAGCCTAATTATTATCATGTCGCACTCGCAATCCGGGCGGTTACTTACCCGGACGGTGACGTACAACGTCTTGTCATCGACAATGTTGATCAAGTCTTCAACCCGCAAAATAGCCTCATCGCATCGTCCACACTCGAACAGCACAATGGCCTGAGTGTGATAAGACAACAGTACAAGCAACGGTGAAAAATATGATCCCGTACCTTGATCAACAATACGAGATTGATGTCGATCGAGACGTCATCAGTAAACACGAGGTCAAACATGCGTATGGCAGCGTCGTGCTCGCCGTTACCGGCGCGAGCTATCATAATGGCTATATGACCGATAGCAGATCGCTGAACCTCAGCAGACTGTTGTGCAATACTCAATATGATACCGGTCTCAAGAGTATCGAAGGGCTACCTTTGTTGCATCATCGATCGCCAAGCTATGCTGTTTCAAACGGGATCGTACCAGAGAGCGTTGAGCGAGGACTTGTGCATGACAAGAAGGATTCAACGTCTCAGTTGTTAAAATTTCTTCCACTCGACACAAGTCGCCCTGGGTCCATGCCTCGAATGTCACATCAGTGGTTTGTATGAGAGGCAACTGGGGCTCTTTGGGGGGTCAGATACTAAGCAAGAAATGAAAGTTTAAACCAACTCACGTGGGAGAAAAATTCGGGGGAAGAGATTTTGACTTTCAGAATCGCCAACATTTAGCAATAGCGGAAGCGCTTACATGTCTTGTAAGATACCGGTCCGGAAGGATGTCACGAAGACTCCGCACAGTAACTACCCCACTCTCCTCTCCAGTCACAATACGATCGTCATCATGAGAGAGTGCCATGGAGAAAACCCCATTGTTGTGTTCAACCGCACGGCCAACTTGCTGGTGTGTCGATGCATCCCAAAAGGACAATGAACGGTGTCCGGTGACGGCAATAAACTTTTGGTTGGATGATGGTGCGATGGAAGGGTACTGGAGTGAACTGCCTGGAACAACCCATGTAGCGACCAAGGATCCCGAGGTCGTGTTGAAACACTTGGCTCCGTTAAACAACCCAGAGACGGCAAAAATTTGATGACCATCTGCAGACCAGGCCAGTGGCGAGGATACCCACTTGTCGAATGGGCACGGGATATCGAGTAACTGTTGACCATTGCCGCTGCTAAAGATCCGGATTGACCCTCTCACTGAAGCGGTGGCGAGGCGAGCACCATTCGGAGAAAACCTAACTGCCACTACGGTGGAGGGGTGCCGCAGCGGGCCCACGAGCTGTTGACCTGTTCTGATGTTCCAGGTGAACGCGCAATTGTCTGAACCACCCGTGGCAAATGTCGTTGAGTCGGGGGAAATATCGACACATTGTACCGTGTCTGTGTGTCCGTGGATGTTCAGAACCTTCGTGTGGGTTTCTGCATCCCAAACCCTGACATGCGGTTGTGCAGTTAGGCCGCATACCAACCATCTGCGATCCATCGACAGCGCGGTTGCATAGATCGCATTCCCTGCTTGAATTGCTGTGCCAACCTCACGTCCGTCATCTACTTGCCATCGTCGGATTGTCCTGTCATTACCGCTGCTGAATACGTGCTTGCCGTCAGGGGTGAAGAAAGCAGAATATACTGCATGACCACAATGAATTTCAGTTATTTTCGAGCGATCTGGGAGCCAAAAAATAGTCATTATAGGTCTTCTTGAACAACGAGGGACCTACCTTTTCCAGTCGAAGTCATATAGCACGCCAGGAGAGGGGTTTGGATGGTAGGGATACAGAATCAAGGGAGCACAAGTACAGTGATGAGTCAATCTAAACCGATTCATTGAAGGGTTCCTCAGCTGTCAGCCAACACTGAGGCTCGCAGTGAAACATGTCACGTTCAAACATGAGCGCAGATCACGATGGATCGCAGTACTTGCGCCACCCATCATATCTAAAACATGAACGGGCAAAAAAAAATAGTGGCTGCACGTTACAAACGTTAACCGTCAACGTACATGGCGCGCTTCAAATCAGCAAGATGTAGCCGAGTTGGATAAAGTTTTTGGTCCAATCAGAGACCACAGAAATCCCATAAAAGACCACGTGTCAAGCGATAACAAACGCACGTGGGAGATTACCTCTACACAATGAAATCACCGACGGGAGGAAGATACCAGTAGATCCATGTGCCTCGACATTGGAAATATAAAATTTATTGGGGGCAAGCAATCCTGAGGTACCAGAATCCGAGACGGGGGGCGCCAGCAGCTGTTAAAAGCCTGTTATCAGATAATCAGAGTCGCATATCAATCGCCATTGATTATGATGCCACATGCTAACGAAGAAATGGGCATCCCGTTGACTCCATGGGATCATCCTCATGTCACGAATCAGACGATTGCTTCGCCAATGAGAAGCGAGCGCAAAAGGAGTACGTACGTTACATTGGAACAGAAATCCGAATCATGTATGAACTGCCAAACTACTACACGACCGGTGAGAAAAACACATGGCCACAAAAAAGCATATGTACCGTAAGTATGGGCTTCAATTTATCTGCTGGGACGATGACATACTGCCACTAGAGACTATCTGAGGTCACAATATTTCCATGATTTCGACTCTGACATCCTTGACGGAACTGATGTGGCGTTCAAGTCCTGGCAAGACGATCTCGTGCTCAGCAGCGACCCGCTTGTACCCTCCGTCCGACTGTTGCTGCAGCAAAAGCCCACGGAACGGCTGCTGCAGACGGACAACTAGCCGCAATGCCCGGGTAGAGGCGTCCATCGTAGCTATCGGTCCTGCATACAGCGGCGCGGCTACATCGGGCGCACCCTTAGCAGCAGCAACCAGAGACACAGACTCTTCTTCCATGTCCGAATCGGACCGCGACAAAGAATCGTCGTCGCTATCCGACGAGTTTCCACAATGTTCCTCCTCGGCCGGGGTATGCAAATCCTGGATCCACGGATGGGCAAAAGTCAGCCTGCGTGGCTGCGACAACGAGAGCCTGTCCGATGTCCGAAATTCAACGTGGCCAACACCTGATACCCGTGCACGGTAGCACTTCTCTTCTTCCCCAATATTAGCATCTTTCTCGACAATCTTCTTGACAGGGAACAGGATGCAGGGCAGATGGAGTCTTCGGAGGGAAAACCGCGTTAATGGCAAGCGAATAGTCTGGCCATAGAAGACCAGTGCGTCTGTAACAGACATCGAACCTCTTAATTCCGCGACGCGCGCATCCACTTCAGCATCGTCGATGGTAGGCAAAGAATGTGGGACTTGGTTATGAATGATAAGGGTGCTAGGAAGGCAGCTGTTGTATGGCGAGGACTGGCCCGTCCAGGCAAGCATCGTAGCTTCTCCTAAGCGAGCCACAAAATCCTCCAGAAGGTGGGCTAATGCAGCACTTCCCCTGCCACCATGACAATTGCACTGTGTACCCGAATTGGCGAGAGGATTGTCTGCGAGGGAAACCATGTGATTCAGGGTACCAACTGCTTCGTCATAGCGTTGCAAAGCGTGCAGTGCTGCATGCCTTCTTTCGTATCCCCAGGGATCCTGTGGATCTGACTTGATTGCCTGATTTAATCAAATTCAGCACTTTAGCATACTCGAGAGGGAACAAATCTCGTACCTCATCCGCATCTTTCAATGCATCCTCCCACAAGCTTTGCATTGCCCGAGCTCTGCTTCGTTTGACTAGGAGACCCGCGGGATTTGGAGGACCCAAAGACAACGCAGCAGTGTAGCTTGAAATCGCTTTGTCTGCTTTCTCAGACTGCATTGCTCCGTCGCCAATATCCTCTAAGGCCTTGATACATTGTTGAACATGCTCTTCGATTGCGAGAGCAAGACCATCAAAACTCCATCCAAACATCTTCCGAATTATGTTGGTCCGGATGTTCATAGAGAGAGAATGGACAGCTTACAAGCGAGATTACGACTAGCTCGAGACAATTTTCAGGGATAACTGCGTCCCCTGCGCGGCCGAGCAATTCCGCAGCTCGCTCATGGTCGCCTTCCTTCAACGACATGCCCGCGAGTAGGAGGTACATTTGAGCCTAAGCATAGCCCAATTATTATCATCTCGCACCAGCAATCCTAGTAATTACTTACCCGAGCGGTGACGTACATGATCTTATCATCAACAATGCTGATCAAGTCTTCGACCCGTGAAATAGCCTCACCATGTCGTCCACATTCGAACAGGATGATGGCCTGGGCGTAATGAGATAACGGTATAAGTGACAACAAAAACAATGACCCCATACCTTAATCAATAATACGAGATTGATATCAGTCGAGAGGTCATTAGTGAACACGAGGTCAAACATGCGCATGGCAGCATCGTGCTCGCTGTTACCGGCACGAGCTATCGTGACTGCTATCTGACCGATGGCAGATCTCTGAACCTCAACAGACTGATATACAATATTTAGTACGAGCATACCGGGCTAAAGAAGACAGAAGGGTTACCTTTGTTGCATCATCGATGGCCAGGCTGTACTGTTTCAAACGGGATCTTACAAGAGAGCGTTGAGCCAGGACTTGCGCATGAAAAGAAGGATCCAAGGAATTTAACATCTGTACCGTTAGACCTTGTTCCGCTCGAGACAAGTCACCCTGGATCCATGCTTCGAATGTCACCTCACTGATTGGTATGAGCGGCAACTGTGGCTCTTGGAAGGGTCAGGCGGGGCAAGAAACGAAAGTTTAAACACACTCACGACGAAGAGAAGGATCCAAGGGATCAGACATGTCTCTTGTTAGAACTTGCTCCGCTCGGGATAAGTCGCCCTGGGTTGATGCTTCGAATGTCGCGTTGCTGTTTTGCGTCAGTGGCGACTGTAACTCTTGGAAGGGTCAAGAGGAATACTGATTCGACGTTCGAAAACACTCACAATGCAGAAGGAATGGGGGGAGAAATACTTTAGATTAACCAATATTTAGCAGTGGAAGCGCTTACATGTGTAAAGTACGAGTCCGGAAGGATATCATGCAGACTTCGCACAGTAACCTTCCCGCTTTGCTCGCCAGTGACAACACAATCGTCATGAGGAGAGAACGCCATGAAGAAAACATTACTATTGTGCTCAATTACATGGCCAACTTGCTCGTACGTTGAGGCATCCCAAAAGGATAACGAACGGCTTCCGGTGACAGCAATAAACTTTTGGTTGGACGATTGTACGATAGAAGGGTACTCCAGTGAATTGCCTGGAATGGCCCATGTAGCGACCAAGGACCCTGAGGTTGCGTTGAAACATTTTGCTCCGTTGATCAGCGCAGAGATAGCGAAAATTTGATGACCATCTGCAGACCAGGCAAGTGGTGAGGATCTCCACCCTTCGAATGGGCACGGGATGCCGAGTAACTGTTGACCGTTCTCGCTGTTAAAGATCCGGATTGACCCTCCGACAGAAGCAGTAGCCAGACGTGCACCATCTGGGGAGAACCTAACTGTATCCACGCTGTGAGCGTGTTGAAGTGACACGAGTTGTTTGCCTGTGCGAATGCTCCAGATGAACGCGCGTGCGTCGAACCCACCCGTGGCAAATGTCAGTGAGTTGGGGGAAACATCCAATGACTGTACTGTGTGGGAGACGCTCAAAACGTTCTGGTGGGTATCCGCATTCCATACCCCGACCTTGCCACTCGAACTTCCGCACACCAACCATTTGCGATCCATCGACAGCGCGGCTGCATAGATTGCATAGTACCTTGTTTCGATTGCTCTGCCGACCTGACGTCCGTCATCCACTTGCCATCGTCGAAGCATGTTGTCGTCGCCACCGCTCAATATGTGCTTTCCATCTGGAGTGAAGAAAGCAGAATATACTGCCTGACCACAATTAATTTCAGTTATTTTCGAGCGATCTGGGAGTCAACAAATAGTCATTACAGGTATTGTTGAATAACAAGTGAACTACCTTTTTCAGTTGAAGACATATCGCTGACCAGGAGACGAGAACACAGCAGGAATTCAGATGGTGGGAATACAAGTAGTCACAAGTACGCCTGAGGTCGTTGCGGTCTTATAGGTTCGTGTTGTCTTATCGATCATGAAATCAGTTCTGAACGGTCGATATATGTTCTCACGCTCTCAGAACTTTGCAATCCACCTTTATTTGTACCGATTGCCAATGTTGTACAGTCAAACGGAACGCCAAGCGTCCAAATGCTATCTCGCAAGCGTCATGCGCAGATATTCAATCATGCTGTATTTCCCCCTCCACAGCCCGCCTGTCCGGATCGCATATCTTCACATCCACAGCCTCGACCCCGAGCAAGGTTCCGTAACTTCCGTTCTCCTGGGCACAGGCTTCACTCTCCCCGGACTCAAAGGCGCCGACATCGACAAGCACCTTTTTCATATTGGGAAATGTCAGGCCTAACCATGGCTGTCCCTCGCAGAATAACTTGCGCACGACGTGTTGCGCTCTCAGCCCGACTATTTCAACGTACACATTCCGTATCTAGGACACAACGGCTGACCAGAATGGATGCTCGTCTTCGACGGCGAGACAATACCACACTACCATCCGAACCCAGTTCTCGCTTGCGTTGCATCTAGAAACTGCTGGATATCAATCTGACTTCTCAGCGAGACGCAGAAGGTGCAGCACATCATCCTATTTGGTGACCCTGATACGCCACGGGCTGTCTTCACAACGTCTCCTATGACTGGAAACGCATCCGCGAGGAGTACAGTCCCAGGGGCATGCAGAGTTCATGGGCACGATGTCCTTCCACGTCGCCGTCAACTGTATATCGTCCCATCAACGGCCACCGTGGATGAAACACCACAAGGAAATGGCAGCATGAATCGAGCAGCGTGTGGAGGCAGTCGAGGCGGAGGTCAAGATATGACATCTCAAGCAGACTCCAAGGTCGACACTAAACGGCGCGTGCAACTCTGTTGGCTGTGCGTTGATAGTATTGAGGAAATTCTCCCTCAGCTCCAAGAGGACGGCGCGGACGCGACGGCTGTCGAACCTTCACAAAAATGCTGGAAGGATCTCATATCGGCCAACGCCCTCATAGACATGGCGAAACTATATTGCAACATTGATATGGACATGCGAATCCACAACTTCATGACGTCATCAAAGGAGTCCCTTCACTCAGACGTTCAGGACTACTCATGTACTGTGCTCACGATGTTTATGTGATTCAAATTAGGTCTTTGCACAAGTCCTTCCGACGTTCCTCGAGAGATGTCCGAGCCCGGTATCGTTTGGTGGTATTCTAAGCATGGGTTCGAGCTTTTTGACGGTCAACGAATCGTGGCAATAGTATCTGCATAACACGGAACGGACATATCATGAG
>JBBPLX010000860.1:0-14283 GCA_038090015.1 Leccinellum albellum
AGAAGTTGGCTAATCCCAGAAAGCTTCTAACTCCTTTTACGTTAATTGGTGCCTGCCATTCCGAAATGCCTTTTAATTTACTTTCATTCATCGAGATCCCTGTACTCAATACGTCCATTCCTAACATATCTACTTTTTCGACATCGAAAAAGCATTTCTCTGGTTTTACGAAGAGGTCATTTTTGCGAAGTCGCTCTAGTACTTTTCTAACCATTTCCTGATGGTGTTTCTTGTCCTTGTTTGTATAGATTAAGAGATCATCGATATAGATAATTACTACATCTTCCATATCGGCAAAGATATCATTCATCATTTGCTGGAAGGTAGCCGGGGAGTTGCACATTCTGAAGAACATAACTGTGGGTTCAAAGGAACCGAGGTGACAGACAAAGGCTCCTTTCCATTCGTCGCCTTCCTTGATTTGTACATTATTATATCCCCATTGGAGATCCATTTTGGTGAAGTGCCTGCTTCCTTTTACTTTATTGACAATCTGGAAAATAAGCGGCAGAGGGTAATTGTTTTTCACCATGCCTTCATTTAAATATCTATAGTCCATAACCATGCGCTTTTTGCCATCCTTTTTGGGTATAAAGAATATGGGTGACGTTTGCGGGGACTTAGAGGGTTGGATGTATCCTTTAGATAGTTGGTCTTCCATGAAGGCTTTGACTTCGTCCTGCTCAGTCGGACTAAGTGGAATTAATCTTACTTTTTTCGGGGTGAAGTCCAGTTTTAAGTCTACAGCGTGGTCCCAAGGTTTTCTTTCCGGCATTCTCTCACTAGCCTTTTTCGAAAAGACATCTAGATAATCATGATATTCTGGAGGGACTAGCTTAAACAATTCTTCCGGTTCCAGATCCTTATATGGCTCTATGTCCCTGATTCTAGCGCCGTAATCTTATTCGGCTTCTTCCATACGCATTTGATAAATAGCGCTTAGCGCTTTGCAAGAGGCGGGGCAACAATCTAGTTGTACTTCCCCTTTGATCCAATCAATCAAGGGATTGTGGTCCCTTAACCATGTGTATCCTAAGAGCATTTGATTTCGTCCTAGGTTGGTGACATCTGCTGTCACTTTTTCTCTATGTCCCTGAGAGTCGATGATTATCTCAGCGGTATAAGCAATTCCTCCAGCTGGGTTTATAGTTCCATCAACATTGTAGACGGGGACCACAAGTTCTAGCGGTTTTAAAGGTATCCGTTCCTTCTTCACAAATGCAGTATCAATAAAGATCCCTGTAGCCCCACTATCTAAGAGAGCTTTTATGTTTGTTTTTGTGCTTTTTGTGATTATATCGATTTTTAGGTACACTTCACGAATTGGATTTAGGGTGCGAATCTTTTTCGAAGATGTGTTTTTATTTTTATAAGCAGAATTAAGTGTCACTTCCCGGTGACCACGCTCTTTCAAGATCGCTGCTTTGGTTGGTGTATCTGGTAGGCTACCACATCGAGATACAAAGCTATTTACTGTACAAATCTGAGGAAAATAGTCTGGGTCTTTTGCCATAAGGGCCAATTCGCGCATATCAATAACGGGGAGATCAAAAGTAGTAGAAGAAATTGTAATAAGTAAACTATGCCATGTATTAAGTCCATCATCGCTTGTCATGGCACCCCCTTCCTTGTGCGTATCATCTTCTACGCTAAGACATGAATACCTATTGAATGAGAAAATAGAAGAAAAGGAGCTAGTCCGAGAACGTGTACGTAAGTCCTTGGGAGACTCCTTACCCTTTAAGAGCTCCCTCTGGCTTTTCCCTCTGTCCCCTCGAGATCCTTGAAGTAGGCCCTCACCACGTTAATGTCCATTCCCTCAATCGCCTTTTGCTAGTTCAGGGCGACTGATGATTTGTCCAGCTGGGCTGTTCCTTCAGCTGTGCGGACCTGGCAAGGTTTGAACTTAGAGCATTTGTGGTGATGACCGCCGCAGGAAAAGCCACATTCTTGACACCTTGTAGATGGTGCCTTGCATTTTGTGGCCATATGGCCTTCCTTTCCATAATTGAAACATTTGCGTGATGTGCGGTTTATGGAACTGGTACTGTCGCCAGTCTTGACACGATCGATTTCCATGGCATTAGGGTCTTTTCTTGCCATGGTGTTGGTGGAGTATCGCGTTTTGAAGGATTCTAACACGTTGGCAATTTCCTGTACTTTACCGATGAATGCGTACAGGGTGTCGGATCTTTGGTTTGTCATGAACATATGCCTTATTATGTCCTGTCGGACACCTTGTTCTAGGAGAGTTATCCCCATTTGTTCTTGACAACCGGCCTGATTGTATAGGGCCAACCATTGGGTGGGAAAGACTTGCATCCTCTCGTTTCTGCCTTGCTTCCGTGTAAGAAGCCTTTTAGTTGCGATCTCTTTCTCATTTCCTATGCGGAATTGTTCGTTGAGGACCTTTTCTAGGTCATTTAGTCCCATCCATCCTACATGAAAGTCTCGTCTCTTTTTTATCTCGGTTCGAGCCCAGGCGCCTGCACCATTTTTGTCTTTTTCTCCGGAATCTACTCCCATTCGAGATAGTACTGCAAGGTTCCAGTTTTTGGTCCCTTGATTTCCTCCTGTGAGCCTGTCATCGAATAGCTGGTTGTTGGACTCTCGAAAGACCAGCATCTTAGTCCACCATTCATCAAATTTGTGATATGACCTGTCAAAGAGCCCAGGATCCCGTATCACCTCAGCTTTCTTTGCAGGTTCGGTACCCTTCTTCACCAGAGCTGCTAAGATCGCCCTGGTATCCTCCGATAAACCTTCCTGATTTGAAGTGGGAAGCTGGCCAACGTCGTCGAGTCGACTTTCTAGATCCGCAATGACCTGGTTTTTTCTCGACATTTCTCTTTCGAGTTCCTCTAATCTCTCCATCACTCGATCCAGCATATTGCTCTCGCTGGGCTGGGAGGTGGTCGCATGGATACTCAAAGAGGATCCCAAAGGTGCTGGAGGGCACAAGAACAGTCCTTTGGGTGGGCCCCCAGAAGACATCTTCTTCTCCTAGAACTCGAAAAGAAACTTGGGTTTGGAAGCAGGTGTCGATGGTGTTGTTGTCATTGTCAATAGGGATACTTCTGGTTTGGAAGGTGTGGTCAAGAAATTGGTTTTGTAGAAAATTGGGCCAGGTGCCTTTGAAGTCTATTACAGCAGCTGCCTCGTTGGGTGATGCAATGTCATTTGGGTCGTATTCTTCGTCCAAAGGTAGACGAGGGATTCCTTGGCTAACTCGTACAAGGAGGGATCGTTCAGGTTCGAGATCTGAAAACATATACTATCTAAAATGGGAGGATCTCACGTAGAGTCATGTCACTGTTCCTGTAAAAGCAAATAGTGTGTCACAAGCACGCCCGTTTGTCGAGGGTAGAAGTCAAGGAACCGGAATGCCCTTCCTAAGGCACAGATTTAGCTCTGTAAGGCTGTGGATCTTATTTATCCTCGAAGAATCACGTGATTCGAGGCGGTGTTAACGTCACAAGACGCCATTGCCCACTATGCGGTAAGGGATTGATACTATTTAGAGCAGGTAGCCGTGTCCTCTCGAATGAGGTCTAAGCACTACCAAAGCGAACTCTATTGCGGGTTGTACAGACCCTCGAGCGATGCAGTGGGAACCTAGTTGCAGTCTAGGTGTGGTCACAGTACAACTGGAAAGCTGAGCTTTCAATCTCCTATACTCTGGAGTCCGAGTGTGGGTGCACTGAAGCAGGTACGCACAAAGAAGTAGTAGGATGGGGTAACATGGTACTGGTGTTGAGGTAGGTAGAGTGAAGTAGTCTTGTTCTAATGAAGGCAACCTTTGACAAACAATGTCTAGGCACCTCAACTAGTTTCAGACCTTAGGAAGGGGCTGTCGTCGAAGGGAATCCAACGAGAACAAGACTGGCTTGTTCCATTGCTGTATTCAAGCTTATATACTACGAGTACATGCGCACAGACCAAGCTGTGTCTGACGATAAGCTATCTACTAACTACTAATAAGGTTATAGTGCTTTCACGAGCGTGTGACTATCTATGGAGATTAAATACACATGTACGCCATGAGGCGGTCTAGACTGTGACATCATAGATAAAGGCAGTGGCACGTGACATCACGTGACTGATCATGTGATAGCTGACTAAGCAGGTCACGTGACTTTGAAGAGAAGAAAATAAGTAAAAAATGTAGGTAAATGAATGAGGTTCATAACAAAATTCCATGAGTAATTGCAGAATAAAGGCTGCAATCACACAATATATATATATAGCAAATTGTACTACCTTTTACTGGAAATTACCTCAAATTGCTAGAAATCTAGATAATATTCAGGGGGTACTAATAATTCTGAGATAATTTATCAAATTGGAGGAAATATTCAGAATATGTGATATTATCTGAATTTATCTGAAATTTTCTGAAAATACCTGGTATTTTTGGAAATTAGCAGGATGAGGTTTTTCCTGATGGGATGTGCACAATGTGTTTGCATGCATGCATGATTGAATTGCTAAAATGTTGAAAGTAAGTTTGTCAGTATGATTGTCAAATGCAGGAACTGAGTCAACACAATTTACCAGATATATGGTGGCAAGTTCAGCATCACAATGAATGCTTGAACATCCCTGAACCACTGTGCCTTCATTGCAATCTGCATGCACTTGGAGAATAAAGAAGTGGCACTAATGATCCATTAGATCTAGTTGAAGTCAATAAGGTATGAATGGGACTTATCAAATCAAGATCATTCCTGATTGAGATCATAGTTACACATTGGTGTGACTCTAGCAAACATCCTGCAAGATGTCCTAGAAGTGTTTGGAGTCACAGATTTGGTGAGCAAACATGATAGGACTTAAATAAGACACTTGTGAGTACAAAGGTACTTAGTATAACATGTAACAATACTTCTAACAACCTTGTGATGGTCTGCAAGCTCAAATTTGACCTGCCAGATGATAGTGGGAAAGTGGGACATGTGCACTACTTCCTTTATACAACTAACCTTGTGGCTAAGTCATTTTTGCATGAATTTGAGGTATGGAAGGGTCATGGTAAATAAAGGGCATGATGATGGAATGACATTTGATGAACTTGAAGAGAGATCTGTAAGTGAATTGAGCCTGAAGAAGATGAGGACAAGACAAAAAATGAAGACAACAACACCATATTGGCAGACAATGACATTGATGGATTGGAGGATAAGATAGCAAGTTTGACTTGTGAGGAGATAAAACAGCTCAGTGGACCATCTGCCCAGTACAATTAGCATTAGCAAAGATAGACAGAATATTGTGACCTACCTTCTTTAAAGGATTTTAACTTGGACAACACAGATATAAAAACTTAGCTTTAAGGTGGTCAACTCCTCTACCAAGCTCCTCTCCAAGTGGCAATGCATTCTCAAGTGCTTGAATCTTTCAGTTATGAATTTGCCATGGGACATTGCTACAAGATGGAACTTGATCTTTGATATATTGGAGTACACATTGAAGCATGAAGAGGTGGTGGATATTATTACACAAAGAAAGGAGTTGAGGCTGAGAAAATGTGAGTTGAGTAAGGATGAGTGAAAAATACTTAAGGACCTGCACAACATGCTAAAGGTGGGCTCACCATATATTGTGGCTGTGACATCCATGCTAATGCTGATCACCACTGCAGGTTCTGAAGGATGCAACCAAGTTTTTCTCTCATGCTATGCCCTGTTGGAGTTCAATCAATGTAGTCCATATTTAGTAGCTTATCTAACACGTTCATTATTGTCCATTTGTATGTAGCACACAACCTCAGTCGACTACCATGTCCACTGAGGTAAGATATCCTTTATATGCTCATTCATTACCTTTACTACCCTACTGTAGACTTACACCCATCTACATGCCCAGCCTTGCTACTATAGTCCCAGAAATGAATCTTATCAATGAATAACTCAGCAAGTTTATTCATGACCACTCACTCTCACCATCAATCTGCACTAGTGTTGCCATGGCAAAGCATATACTAAACTGTTACTATTCTCTGACAGACTCCTCAAAATAGTGTTTTAAGATTCAGCCTTGTCTGGTTTTTGGGCTTATTTTGGCATAACCAAGACCATAACTGGTTATGGAAATTTCCTAATACAGAAAGACCAGACCAAAACTAATAAAAGACCAATTGTTCAGTCTTTTTTGGTTTTTGGTTGGTCTTTGAATGGTCATTAACCTGTTCACCTGGACCTCACATAAGCATTACCTCATTAGTATATCACACTTGATGGCCATATCAATCTTGTTAGCATCAAATTACTAAGGGCCCTATACTATGAGTAATTGTGTGAATAATAGCAGATAATTCCAAACTGAGAATACCCCTTCATATCCCTTCCCAAGTCACTGATGTACCACCTCCTTCCACCTTGGCACCTTCCAAAGTGTGCTATCCCAACATTCCATGCCCTGACACATTCCAAATACAGTAACAGCTCTTGCTGCTGGTGCTCCATGCTGCTGTTTAGAACCCTCCCTCTTAAACATGCCACCAAAATGCAAGGGTCTCTCATTTGGTCAACATCAAAGTTGCCAGAGGGCAAATAACTTTGGTAACTCATCATCAAGTTCCACAGTTCCATGTAGCACTCAAGGAAGCTTCTGCACAAAAATACTACAGGGTAGACATTGCTGGTGTGTACATTCCTTTTGTTTTGTTTTGTTTCATTCAATCATTGTGGAAGGATCAAGCACTGAAATAATGAATGCTCTCCATGAGATCCATGGCAAACTGCCTAAAGATTCAGAAAGTGCAAATTGGCAGGACATCGAAATGGGACTTGGACTTGACCTATTGCCAAAGAATATCAGCAACAAAGAAACCATCACTCATGCCCTTCGAGACTTTGCTGATAATTCGTATGTCACAGTCTTTCTCTTACTGTATTGTCCCTCCAATTCACAGTTGCTAAGTGGATGTATCATCAAGCTAAGGATGCATGAACATGGCGACAGCATTTACAGTCCTTTCACGATAACTGGTCCCATCTACTCCCCTTCCTTGTTGACACATACATCATGTGGAAAGATACCAACATGATGACACTTACTATGAACAGACCCCCTCCATCCGCCAATGATATCTCCTTTAACATTGCGGTAGTCGATATATTCACACTTGAAACACAGGTGACTATCTCTTGTTCACAAGACTGTCTGTCCCCTGTATATAGTCTTCTGAAAGTGGGTTCCCTTGGCAATGCTCCATACCATCTGTCAATTGCATTTTCACTGCAAATGCTCGAGTTCTACCATACCCTTCATGCATGCAAACCATCATTCAGCACCGAAGCCTTTGCTAAGGTTTTATGTGATTGTTATCTGGTATGGTTATTCTCTATTTATGAATTACTTCTCATCATATTGCAGATCCCTTACTGCTGTACCTATCACATGGCTCTAGCAGATGCATTTGATGTTTATCAAAGTATTCTCCAAGATGTGGAATGGCAAGTAAGCTCTGCCCTTAGTCATGCCACCCCTTACTGGCAAGTCTTAAATGCTTGCCCTGCATGCCTATCAGCTGGAGAATGAACCAACCCTCACATTTGAAAAGATGTATGTGATGGATAGTGGTAACTCCCTCAAGTGCATGGCAACACCCAGTGGTAGGGTGGCTGGCAATGAGTGTTGCTATGACAAGAGTAACTACCTTCTCCTACACAGCTATGTGGATATGTTCGCGAAAGAGGTAAATGTTGACAAGGCTTTGCTGCTGGGTGATAGCAAGCAAGCAGAGTCACATGACAATGACATTGCAGACAACCCGATCTCTAAAGACTGCAACAAAACCTGGAAAGCCACTGCCTCAGACAAAAAAAAGAAGATGTGGTCCATATTTGATGAGACAGGGATCTTTGTTGCAGTCTGTAGGCATGGAGTTGTCTTGTGGTATGCTGACATGGTGAAGAGTGGCAAGCTGTAAGTTTTTGCAGCAGCACTGGCAGTATGTGTGCCTGACCTGACATTTCACTCATTAGAGCAAAGTACCCCCTTTCCATTGTCAGCAAGGTTCTTGACATCATTGGACCACACACTCTGGGTGCCTATGACATTGGCTGTGGTTTTCAATCCACCATTCTTTCATCTTCCATTAGTGCCAACTTCACAAACCAGTAGTCCTGCCTCTGTGTTAACTCATTCCATGGCTATGCACACAATTATCTTTGCAAGACTCAAAACCATCCACTTGGCATCATGGGTGCTGTTATCATTGTAACTGTGTTTCCCCTATCCTATACTGCCACCCCGCCCCACAGCCTCACCACCTCACTGCCACCCCACCCTTCTGCTTCTGCTGCTCTTATTAAGATGCCTTCTTTAGATCTCTCTCTGTCTCCTGTCTCTCTTATTCATCTCTCATCTTGTCTCTTGTCTTGTCTCTTGTCTCATCTTTTGTTTCATCCCTTGTCTTGTCTCTTGTCTCTCATCTTGTCTCTTGTCTTGTCTTCTGTCTCATCCCTTGTCTTTGTCTCTCACTCTTCCTGTAACACCACCCAGGTCACGTGATCTACTAGCATGACTCATCTCTGTGACTCATCCTTGTATACCATTACTCATCTGCAGCTTTCTGACTCATGCTTCTTACTATGGATTACTTATCCTTGCTTCTCTCTCCTTCCCAAATATTCCTGGACCTTCCTCTTATCTGCCTTGTGTCTCTCTTCTTGCTTCTCCTGAGTTCCCGAGTGTTCCTGGACCTTCTCTTCTTTTGCCTCATGTCTCCTTATCATCCACTCATAGATTTTCCTTCATTGTACCACTCTTGCATTTTCTCTTTCATCTTGGTCCGTGCACATTCACCTATAGTATATATTCCATACCACTTTGATTACATAACCCAAGCTTAGTCTACCAGCTATCTCCCATGTAGTGTCTGCTCCAGCCTAAGCAATATATCCTTTGTGGTCTTCCCTTGCTTTCCTAGCATCCCTCTAGTCACCTCAGCATCCCCTCAGTCACCTATAGTCCTATGAGTCTCCACCAGAACTCTGATCTGGAGCTCCTCGTTCTCAAGGTGCTATGCTGCTGGTCTATGACCGACCCTACCCAGGCCAGTCATAACAGGTGCTGGCCTTGAAGACTTCGGTTTCTGTGAGCAGTTTTTCAGTGCATCAAATGCACTCACTTCTGTTGTTTGCTATGCTAGTCCATTTCATCAACATGCTTTCATTGACCTCTTTCTGAAGCAATGGGACAATGATAAGTATGCTAACCTCAGCACCCTACTACTCAATAATTATCACCAAGCACTTGATATCATCATTTGAGAGAGTGTTGCACTCCAAGAGGCAATGTCAGCCCTTGGCATTGAGGAAGGGGACTTGGAGAAATGGCAAGCAGAGGAGGTTGATCATTTTCAAATGGCAGGGAAAGAGCATGAGTGGGATACTCATGCTGTCACATATGTCAAGTTACTTTAGTAGCTACATGATGCTCAGTAAGTCATCTAATGGCCACTATCCTATTATTGATTTTATTTCTTTTAGAACCATGGTGACATCAAGATTCAATCAGTTTCTTTCAACAGTTCCTGGAGATTATCAGTTCAGCCCTCCATCTCAATGTGATTCCTATGCTGTTGAACTCTCACAGACCCAGAGGTTGAAGACACAGTGCCATCATGCCAGCAAACAACTTGAGGAAATTCGGCAACAAGTTATTTCCATGGAGCTCAAGCTTGGTATTCAGAAGCACTGGGAACCTTTATCACCAGAGTACCAGAAGACACTCAAATATATTTTGGAGCACAAATATCACCACACCCTTGACAATCTACAATGTCTTGTTGTCCAGCGACTGTTTAAGTTGCAGAAACTCAATATCTTGCAAACTGGTAGGCTGTTCTCTTAATCCCAGAGAGCGTATTACCAAGTTACTGACATCATTTCAGCCTATAAAATGTGCATGCACATTGCAAAGGCCCTCCAAGTGTGATGCTGGGCCATTCAGGCTACTGTTAGAAAGTATAACAATGCTGCATCTACTTTGCAACCACCCTGCCAAGTACTTGACTGGTCAAAGATATCACATTACTCATTCCTCAAAGAATTCACACTCCTTCATGAGATGCAAGAAGATATATGTGATAAACCTTGGGCAAAGCCTGCAATGCAGGAGATGATCCATCAATACCTCCATATTCAACAAGCAAAGAAAGAAATCAAGCAATGCAACATTGAAGTTCTGTGGCTTCTCACTGCAATCCTGGCTGAGAACAAGAAGTTTGACTGTGTTATCACTGATTTTACAAACTCTTGGTCACCTCTCTTAGCCATTGCCATGGAATTTTCAACCCACCATCATTGTATCAACAGTTAGGTTCTCCATCGCATCAAAGAAATACATGGTCTTGAAGGATTTTCTGGCAAACCATTTCCTGGTGTTCATGCTGGTGCTGGAGGTGAGGCAGTGCATCATCCTGAAATGATGGATACACTGTCAGACATGGGTGCAGATACTGCAGAGGAAGATGAAGGTTCTGATGATGTCAAGATGGTGGTTAATGCACTTGTGGACTATGTCTCAGAACTGGCATTGAGCCATGAATAGCTTCATGTTTTTAAGTAGTAGTACCTGCTGTTGTGGTCTCATCAAATGCATGTGTAGTTCATATATTTTGTGTGAAGGATGGTGGATTATACAAATATCAGGACTAGTTCACTGCACAGCATGTGACTTCGAGTAAGGTGTTGCCATGAGTCAGATAATCAATGATGTTTGATCAACATGAGGCTGCATGCTTCTATCTTCCAATCAACTTCTGAGTTCGCAATCCCCACTCTTCAACTGCCATCAACTTGAAGCTCTCACATATTTTTAGAATCCCATGTCAAGCAATCATTGGGTAGTTATTGGAGGTGACAGGCCTGGTGTATATAAAGTATGGTGAATATCTGATTTCTCACCTCTATACTTTGCCCTCCACTCAACAACTCAAACTCATCCCTTGTTTACAGCCTGTTCATCACATGTGGTTTCCGCACCAAGCCCTTTCCTCTGGCCATAAAATGTACATCAAAATCACAGGCAGAGCAAGCACTTTCTTGGTTGCAACAAACACTCCAAGTGATTCCTTTAAACACATCTCTCATCACAGTGGCTGGTGCATTTTTCACTTTGCCTGTTGTTTCTAGCATTTTTGATGAGTCCATGAAAAGGTTTTATGTTGTGGTCACTGGGTGTCAGTCAGGAATCTTTTTAACATGGTATGTAACATTCTCGAGATAATAATCTCATGTACACACTCACTGACATCACATACCTATCAATTGCTCATGCTCAGGGAAGAATGCAGGCAGAGCATCAATGGGTTCCCAGGTGCTTGTTTCAAAAAGCTGTGGACACTCAATGAAGCCATAGAGTTCCTGATTACCAAGGCTCACCATCTTGGCAATGCTACTGACCACTCAAGTCCACTTCAGCTGGCATTACTGATGGCCAAAGCCACCATTGGTTCTGATGGTAGTTACTGCCAGAACATAGATCAATTTTTCTAATCACTCCTCATCAGGCGCCAATGCGTCATCAGTTTCCAGCTGTTCTACTACTTGTAGCATGAGCAGTAAGGTTTTATACTTGACATGTCATTTATCTCACTTCACCTGCAGATAACACCCACTTCCCCAGGCCTGGAAGCTGATCTCACACACAGAAATGGACTCAGAGGATACCTCCTACTGATCTTGAATCAAGCACCTGAATGTGTATCAGTACATTTGGGAGATTGATGAGATCAAGGACACATTACATCAGCTTCTGTATGATAACACACCACTCCCATCCTTTGGGTGCTTAGCAGACTGGTACCTCTAATCTCATGGGTATTCTGATCAGGCATTATTGCACATTGCATATGCTCATAACTCTACTACTTCTTCTGCTGACTTCATTTGCATTTTGAGTGACCAAGGAATGCCTGTTTCCAAGGCATCCTTTCTATGGGGCCTTATTACAAGGACTTTAATGACAGCAATGTTGCTGTCTAATGCCTGATAACTATCTACCAACTCCTTGTCTTTATCTTCTACCCACCCATCTTTGTCATATGATTACTATTGCAATGTTATGCAGTTTTCTCCTCACATTGACAGACCATGTTTTCCATGGCTTGGGTTTGCACAAGTTCATAGAACATCCTCCAGCGTTATTCTTCAGTTGCACAAAAAGTTCATACATCAACACAACGTGCTCCATGGCACTGTCGCACTATCACCCAGCAATCCACTGCTCAAAAAGCTCACCTATGTAAGCAATGCAAAGAAAAACATGATGAGTACTTGAAAGCCCTTCTGGAAGCACAAGAGGTTATCATGCAGCAAGCCATCCTTCTATGGGAGAAGTTTGGCTGCCATATGGTCAAGTATTATTTCAAAGAAATTCTACAGCACTCTCAAATGCTGAGTCACACTCAGAAGTCATTCAGATGGAATGCATTCATCAACAAGGAGGTTTGGGCCCACAACTTAGTTGCCCCACATGTTTTCTTTGCAGTTTTTACATGTTGTGCTGACTCTGAATTCTGTAGCATTGCTGCTTAACAAAAAACACTTGAAGGCTACTGAACTGATGCCTATGCTTCAGCAACAATGGAGTGAGATGAACCAAGAACAATGCATTGAAGAAACTCAGGACACTTTGGTGGATATTCAACAACACAGGGAAATGAAGGAACTGACACCTCATCACATCATCAATGAAGCCTTCACAGATACTCAAAAGACACTCGCAAAGATTGATCATGAGGTAATAGACATTTTGCACAGAACTGAGTCTGAATCTGATTGTTCTGAGTCTTAGCTCACCCTCCTACACTTGTGGACATCAGTAGAATTCATTCTCCTTGGTGTCTGACCTAATACAGAACACTGAAATCAACCACACATTTTCCACACTGAGCATGCTGCTGAGTTCTTTGATTATTGTTTTAACATCAGCAAACCAGCACATTGGACCTTTGCACACTCCAGACATGACAGCTATTGACAAAATACTCCAGATGTTCCCAGCTACTCCAGGTCCTGACAGGTCCCTCCAGATCCCTCAGGATCTCCCAGAGACACAGCCACACCATAGTGAGCCCCAGAGTTCTCCAGAAGGCTCCAGATTTTCCCAGTCTCCCCAGCTTCCCCAGCTTCTCCAGTCACCAACAGCTATTCATAGATATATAATCAATCAGATACTAACTAATGTTATACCTCCTAACCTGGACTAACTAATGGCTTTTGTTAATATTCCTAACCCCAACCAAACTTGAACATGATTTGCCTCCTAACCAAATTTAACCAGTGCTTTGTCAATATTCCTAATCTAGACTAACCAATGATTTGTCCCCTAACCAAATCTAACTAGTGCTTTTTCAATATTCCTAACCCAGACTGACCAATGATTTGCCCCCTAACCAAGTCTAACCAGTGCTTTGCCAATATTCTTAACTTAGACTAGTCAATGTTCTATGTTAGTGCCTGGTTAGTGGTCAGTATGTGATCAGTACTTGGTCACCAGACACAAAATCAATAAGACTAACCAAACATGAGTAATAATGCTCCCTAACCAGTCCCTAATAAGTCTTAACCAACCACAGCATAAAAACAATAGATCTAATTGCTTGAAATGTCAAGAAAATCATTGTATTGTTACAAAACTAGCGCAAACTGGTCTGTTTGCGGAGCGGTTGATTCGCCCTTGCTACCCCATATGCTTTATGACCTTGCGGAATATTCTATGATTTTTGCAGAATTTTCCGATTTTATCCTGACTCTCTACCTCTAGATCCTTTCAAAGTCAAATAACAATAACATCCAATTCAAAAATGGGCACATCTCAGCCGCATATGGACGGAATCCCTCGACCCCTTGACCAATCTAAGAGCCAATGGTTCCTACTACATTCGGTACAGCCATTGCTAAGCGTGAAACATCCGCGATAAGCTGCTGTAAAACGTTCTTTACAAGACTCATTTAGTTAGTGATGCTTTGTTAGTGTCTGGTTAGGATTCTTGCTTTGTTAGGGCTGGTTAGTGTGCCTGGTTGTGCCTGGTTAGTGTCTGGTTAGTTAGTGTGCTTGGTTGTACTTGGTTAGGATTCCTGCTTTGTTGTGTCTGGTTAGTGTGCTTGGAGTGTAGAAAGACTTGGCAGAATTTGTGTTGTGTTGCTGACATCATTTGCCTAATGTGTTGGTGAAATTCCCACATTTGATGTTGAAAAAAGCGGACATGCTTACAAATTATAAAATTCAAAGTCAGCAGCCACCAGGTATTTAAACCCAGCACTCTTC
>JBBPLX010000861.1:0-14236 GCA_038090015.1 Leccinellum albellum
AGGGGGCGCAAATCAGAAGAAGATGTGTGGATATCAGTGACTGGATTGTTTGGTGCATTAGGCAAAGAAGTGTTTTTGCATTTGCATAGATGAGACACCTCATGAAGTAGGTGCAACTACGGGGGATGAAGCACACAGGGGCAGAAGGAAGAGACAACATATGATCAAGTTGGGAAAGGGGCTGATGGAGGTGGATGTGGATAGTGATGTATGGGTGGTCATGCAGGAGGTGGTGGATAGTGGAAAGTATTGATTGACATTTGAAGAGGTACTGTCATCATGCTGGTATGAGGGAAATTATGTGGTTCAGGGTACCAACTTCTCCATCATGGTGCTGCATGCCTTCTTTCATATCCCCTGGGATCCTGTGGGTCTGACTTGATCACCCAATTAAATCAAATTCACTATTTTCACATACTTGAGAACAAATAAAAACATGTACCTTGTCTGCATCCTTCAATGCATCCTCCCACAAGCTTTGCATTGCTCAGGCACTGCTTCATTTGACAAGAAGGCCCATAGGATTCAAAGGATTCAAAGACTTCACAGCAGTGTAGCTTAAAATCACTTCTTCTGCCAGTGCTTTCTCAAACTCCATTGCTATGTCACAGATATCCTCCAAGGCCTTCATGCATTGCTGAAGATGCTCCTCAATTGTGATAGCAAGGCCATCAAAATTTCATCCAAACATCTTCCGAATTGTGTTACTAATGCAGATGATCATGGTTAGAGAATGAAGGGCTTACAAGCGAGATTACGACCAGCTTGGGACGATTTTCAGGAATGACTGCATCCCCTGCGAGCCAGAGCAATTTCGCAGCCAACTCATAGTCACCTTCCTTTAGCAACATGCCAGCGAGTAGAAGGTACATTTGAGCCTATGCACAGCCTGATTATCATCGCCCCATACTGACAGTCCCAGCAGTTACTTACTCGAGCAGTGACATACTACATCGTCTTATCATCGACGATGCTGATTGAGTCTTCGACCTGCACAATAGTTTCGTTGTGTCGTCCACATTCGAACAAGACGATGGCCTGAGCGTAATTTGAAAACCGTATAGCGCCAGCAAAAATGATGACCCCATACCTTAATCAATAATACGAGATTGATGTCGGCGCAGATGCCATTAGTGAACACGAGATCAAACATGCGCATGGCAGCATCATGCTCACTGTTACCAGCATGAGCTATGGTGACTGCTATCTGACCAATAGCGGGTCGCTGAACCCCAACAGACTGATGTGCGATATTCAATATGAGCCTAAAAGACTAAAGGAAGGGCTACCTTTGTTGCATCGTCGATGGCCAGGCTATGTTGTTTCAAACGGGATCGTAAGAGGGAGTGTTGAGCAAGGGCTTGCGCGTTACGAGAGGGTTTCAGATGGTTTAACGTCTCTGTTGTTAGAACCTGTTCCACTCGAGACAAATCGCCTTGGGTCCATGCTTCGAGTGTTGCATCAGTAGTTTGTATGAGCGGTGACTGTGGTTCTTGGAGGGGTCGATCCCGGGTGAAGCAGGAAATGAGAGGTTATACACGCTCACGATGAAGAGAAAAATCCAAGGGATCAAACATCACTTTTGTTAGAACTTGTTCCGCTTGAGACAAGTCATCCTGGGTCGATGCTTCGAATGTCACGTCGCTGTTTTGTATGAATGGAAACTGTGACTCTTAGACGGGTCAGCAAAGGTACTGAATCAATGTTCGAACACGCTCACAGCCTGAGTGCAGAGGGATTGGGGGGAGAAAATCTCTAAATTGACCTATGTTTAGTAGTGAAAACACTTACATGTTGTGTAAAGTACGAGTCCGGAAGAATGTCACAGAGACTCCGCATAGTAACTCTTCCACTTTGCTCGCTAGTGACAACACGATTGTCATCAGGGGATAGCGCCAAAAAGAGAACATCACTGTCGTGCTCAATTACACAGCCAACTTGCTCGTGTGTTGTGGCATCCCAAAAGGACAACGAACGGTGTCCGGTGACGGCAATGAACTTTTCGTTGGATGATAGTGCAATACGAGGGCACTGGAGTGAATCACCTGGAATAATCCACGTACCGACCAATGAGCCTGAGGTCGTGTCGAAACACTTCGCTCCGTTGATCAGTGCAGAAACAGCTAAAATTTGATGACCATTTTCAGAGAAAGCAATTGGTGAGGATTTCCACCACCCTTTGAATGAGCATGCCGGGATGTCAAGTAATTGTTGACCGTCGCCGCCGTTGAAGATCCGGATTGACCCTCCGATAGAAGCGGTGGCAAGGCGTGCACCATCTGGAGAGAACCTAACTGCATCCACGGTGTAACTTGAAGCGTGCCTGAGTGACACGAGTTGTTTGCCTGTGCGTTGAATGTTCCAGATAAACGCGTGTGTGTCGTCCCCACCCGTGGTGATTGTCATCGAGTCGGGGGAAATAGTATTTACCGTTTCTCACTCCCACCTATGGGAGTTCCTACGATCGCTTCCCTTAACCCCTGTCTAAACTCTTATCAGACCAAATATAGGACACGGAAGGGCGCAATGATTCTTGCCTTGACTCTGTTTGGTCTGTTCTCGCAGATCCCCCTAGGAATGCGCGCCTCCTAATCCATCATAGGCTCTGGCACAATCGCCTGTGGTCTTTCCCCCTCTGTGCAATCCCTCATTGTAGCCTGAGCCATCGCTGGGAATGGCACTGGCAGGTGAGTTTGTCTATCACTCTCTTCAGTATTCGTTACTCACCTGCAGTGCCTCCCTCAAGTGCCATGATAGGTCCGTTCCTTATCATCCACCCTTCCTCTCCAATTTAAGTCCTCTCATTTATCAGCATCGCCACCCCTAATCTCGTACTACTGTAAGTACTTTCTTTTTTTCCTGTGTCCCTCACGTCGGACTTTTATGGAGCACCAAGGACTCTGTCAATGGATGACAAACATGTAAGTTGCTTCGTTTCGCAGTTCACGATCATTACTTGAAAACCTGGTTTCTCGGCTTTGCGGCAGGTTAGGGCTGCCCCGTTGGAGGATGTATAAATGATACCTGGAGATGGTATGTCGTTCAAATTGAAGTGGAGTCGTTGCTTTGATGACTGTGTTTCTCTTGCAGCCGATTCTATTTCCACCCGGTCGAGGATGCTGAAACCCGCTAATCTCTCTTTCCCGTATAAGTAAGCATCATTGCTACTTACCTCTTTCACGCCTGTCTTACTCAGGGCTAACATATGATCACATAGATTTCCTCGATTCTTTTATATTGGTTGTTTCGCATGTTATCTTCTTGAGTCTTGAGTCTTAAAACAAACAACAGACGAACTACCAGGGCTCCTTCGGTTGTTCATGGTGAGCGGCATCTTTGGGTTGACCTTCATTTATGTCAAATGCGATCGCTACAGTATCTCGTTATGTCATTAGGTTTAATATCGCAACGTACACCATTGGCCGTCCATCACTTTGACTAATTTCATGCCGTCGGCGACCGCGTTCTCTATGGTCAGTGTCAACAGACAACCACATTTCCTTCACGACAATGATGGTCTATTTCACAGCTTTACAACCTATTATATAGACATATTTTGGTGAAGTCTCTTCAATGTCATGTCATTCTATCCCAGTAGTTTCCTCAAGCATGGCTGCCTCGCTTACGATGAGGCGCATGGACAACGATTTTATTTTCTTGAAGGACACTGTACGGTGATGATAACGACGCACTTTTATGCAAGTCAGATTGATTAACCCAGTTCGGTTGACATCACCTACCTTACCCGGGCTTCTAAGCTGCAGCAACCAAGCTTCTCGCAGAGCAGTCCGCTATTGACAATGGGAGTAAAAAGTTCTTTTGTAGTGGTCCAACTTTACTTGATATCCCGCCCGTCAGTTTCAAGCTGGTTCAATTAGTGTTGTTCGCGTTAGCGTGTACATCCTTAGTGTCAAACAACCATCTCGGATGGAATCATTACACGTACGAGAGATGCCATCCAAGATGTTGAGCGACATCCCCGAAATGATGGCGGGATGATGGCTTTCCAACCAAGATTCAGGTCGAGAACGCGTCGAAATGTTTAGACAGGTACGCGATGGAGCTATGACAGTCGCCATAACTGACGGTTTTCGGGTCGTAGAGATGGGATGAGAACCATATTTGGCATCATCGTGGTGCAAGCAGCGCAACAAAGTAGTTTCGTCGGATGAAGCCCGTCTCCACTGACCAGGAAGAGCTTGTTCCGTCCGTTCGCGCGATACCGCGGGAAGATACTCCATCACCAAACTCGATCCCAATGAGTGTGGAGCGTCGGCAGCGATGGGTGAGAAGTGTGTCACCGCGATGTTCGTTGGTTGGAGTGGAGGGGATGGATATGCGCTGGCATATCCTCAGGGTCATCGCTAAGCAGGTCTCTGTTTCCATCGGGCTCCTGCAGACGGGAGAGCAGGACGAAGAAAACAGATAGAGGGCCGAGTGTTGTGTTTCCGCCAACGGAGAGTGAACGCGCCTGAATCGGTGGCATTAGCAGAGCGACCCGAACCGAACGTGTATATCAAGCGACTCGCACACGTGGTTCGTTTGGCAGAGTTTGGTGTGCAGTTGGACGGATTGAAGTAGGCGACGTCGGAGGGTTCGAAGGACATGTTACGTGTAGTAGCGCATGATCACATAGGAACCTGAGGATGATGCGTTTCGAGCTCATGTGGGTTGTGGGTTGGGTCTAGGAGGAGGAGAGTGCCCATAGCAACAAGCGAGGGAGCTGTCGTGTCGAGCGTGGGTTAGGTGTCTTGACGGGGAGCTTGAAGGTCCTTCGACTTACGCAAGAGTGAGCAGGGCTGCCTGACAAACACGACGGGCAAGCGCTCGAGCTTGTGCACGTTGTTGACACCCTTCAGGCGCAGGAAGAAATATCTGACTCACTCCACCAGTCGACCCTATGACGTCGTTCTGCCTTTCGACCGACACGAGGGCGTAATTCGGTACGCGTCTTGGGGATGCGACGAAACTTTGGCGGTGGCCACGTGACCGATCTGACCACCTGGTAGTTACTTCAAGTTCCGGGGAATCGAAGGAGGTACCGGACTGTCTCCGAGTAGGGTAGGCCGTTCTAAGATGATGCTTGAATCCAAAGAGAGGTGGGGAATAGGAAGGAATGTTTGCAGAGAGGCAGAGGCAGCGAGCGAGAGAACCGTGACACACCAAGGCCGCAAGGCGAAACACCTCATACATCACTAATTCCAGTGACCACCGCAGTTACGATCTCGATTATTTTGGATCACCGATCAAACGATCTGCGGAACTAAGTGGGGATCCCTCTATGGTACAGAGAGGGATCTATAGAGTCATCAATCAGTACCTCGAACGAGTCATCCAGAGCGACCCTGAAAGGATTCTCTGTGATGCGGTTGCTGAGCGGCGAAGTACCCGTTGAAGTGCGGACAGTTAAGAACGAAGCACGAAGCACATACCCAATCACACCTTTCTGGAGGAAGATCAGATCGATCATAGGTAAGCCTGTCACGGGTTCGCTTGGCAATAGCTTGGTATCCGCTTACTACTCGGGATCAAAAATGGTACTCCAGAGGACATACAAGTTACCTCGGACTTCCCAACTCCCTGTTCCCCGGGCCACCGTGACTGGGCCAAAATTTTATTTAATTATGTAATTCGGCTCCTTACGCAGAGAAAGTTTTCGCTAGCTCCAATTCTCATTCTTGAGGACTTACTGGCAGCTAGTAGCTAAGTAGGACCTTCCGCAAGCAAGGTTTACGCCCGATGGTACACCGAAACTTTGAGCAAACAGAAATCAACCGTGTTGAGGCGTTCCGTAATACCGTGACCATGGACTTACGGTACGCCGCACAGTACTTACAGTTTATGCCCAGTGGATATTGTCCAACTCACTGTGGTCGATGTAGTCTATGTATTCCGCTGCTACCGTAGCCAAACGAGTTAGTAAGCCTGGGCTGGGTCTCACTCAAACAGAATCACTGGCACGAAGGGTATGGACAAACCAATCATCCGATGGAAAAGCGTTACTCACGTTTATTTTGAAAGAAGTCACCCACGGTTACGAATTCATCGCTTTCTAGATCCAGTTCCGGTGTCCCGAAGATGGGCCATCCTCCCAGCATCTAAGAGGAAGATTGCGAGTTCGAAGATAATGAACTCGATATGGCGTTATCGGCGACTGGTCTGCAGCTTGATGGCTTGTCAGAAGGGATCATGGACTTGCAAGCTGACGAGGATATACCGCATTACTACGGGATTTCCTTGCTCTTGAACCCACTATCACGGTCAGCACCGTGACACAGAAGGCATCAACGTCTCGCGACCCTGCTGTACGCAACAATGCAGAGCCAGTGGGATTTCTAACCTTTTCACAGTTTTTTACTGCGAAATAATTATTTACAGTGTATATAATGACTTTCTTACTGGTTAATAACTACACAGCTGTTAGAAATTCACGGTGACTTTTACACTGAGCCCTAGCTGGTGTGCGGGTTGAGCTCACATGCATATGCCAGCGTGTGGAATGCGGAAACTCACAAAAGTTCTGGACATCGTGGGTCACACAGGCGGGGTGCTGTCGGTTGATATTTCTTCCAGCTCGCCGACATTTGCCACGGGAGGGTTAGACAATCGCGCATTTATCTGGAGCACTACCAGAGGCAAACAACTCGTGGGACCGCTACAGCACAGCTCCAACGTGGTTGCAGTTCGGTTCTCTCCGGACGCCCATCGTCTCGCCGCTGCGACCGGAACATCAATCAGAATTCCCGTGCTCATTCGTACAAGACGTATCCTCACCACTTGCCTGGTCAGCCGATGGTTGTCAAATTTATGCTGCCTCTTTGCAGTCCAACGAAGCCAGGTGTTTTGACACATCTTCTGGGTCCTTGCTCAGTACATGGTCTCTTCCTGCCAGTAGCAGTTCCACGCGTATCTATTCTATCGCAGCGTCGTCCAACCGAAAGTTTATCGCCCTTACCAAAAGCTCCTCGCTGTCTTGTCAGGATGTCTCGACACAGAAGCAAATTGGTCCTATAATCAATCACGCCGATGATATCTGGTTCATAACACTCTCTCCTGATGGTGCTTGCGTTGTTACTGGCGAAACAAACGGGAAAGTCACCGTGAGGAGTCTTCTTGGAGTCCTTCTGGACTCGTACATTACAGGAGATGTAAGTGGTTACACTGCTAAACTTCGACAAATCTCAAAGCGTGAACTCTCTTACTGTTTCATCAGCGTCGTGAGTGTGTTAAGTGGTGTTGATTTTCGCCACTTATGACCTGTTTATGCCAGAGGTTCCACTCATGCGAATCAGCAAAGAGACACTTGAGGCTTGGTTTCAGGGCGACTTGACTCGCACGGAAAAACCTTGACAGGAAAGATCCTAGATATGAAGGTTCCTTCTTGTCATTCACAATACCTCCCTTAGCGGTCCCTCGTACGGTCTCGTCTGAAACGATACAACTTGGCTATAGATGATGCGAAAAAGGTATTCTTTCGATTGTCTTTAGTTTCGTCACACGTTAACTGAAAGTCTCTCGAGCCTCAGCGATCCACAATCGGTCAGATTGCGATGACAATTGCTCGCGCAGCTAATGGCGATCACGATGTTGCCATGTGTGTATTTGACCTCGTATTCACTAATGGTTCCTTGCCCGAAAGCAAATTTGTTTTGCTTATCAAGGCACGTGCCTACTGTTCTCTGAGTCGTCACTATTTGCATTAATACTTGGCTTCATGCAGGCCATTGTCCTGTTTCAGTGTGGAACACGAAGAAGCTATTTCGCGGGTCGAAGACTTGATCGATGCTATGGATGACAAGACTATATATGTTGCTGTCCGGGTATGTAAACTACTGGATTACTGCGCAGCATGAAATAATGAGCAGGTCGTCATATTTAGGCCTGAATGTGCACCATACTCACAGGGATGTCGTTGGAGGAAGGAGACCATGAGGGGGCTGCGGAATGGCTCAGGCGTGCAGATGAACCTATTGTCCCTCCAGATTGTCCTGAGCTAATCGTAATCTCTCTTGTAAACTGCTCACTCTCACTCTATCTTCAACCTGACCCACGGTATTCGAAAGATTTTCGGATGGAACTTCGATGGTCTTGCTATTGAAATCCAGCAGCACCTTCAACAATGCATGAACATATTAGAAGACACTGGCGACGTAGCGATGTGGTCTAAGAATGCAGAAGAGGCCATTGCACATTACTCTACTGCATTGTCTTTGAATCCTTTGAATCCCGCGCGTCTCCTGGTGAAACGGAGCAAAGTTAGCGCAACAATAATGTTGTGGGAGGATGCATTGAAAGATGCTGATGACGTATGGCTTTCTATGTTTCTGACATGACAACACTGAGTTCCAACCACTCGAAAGAAAGCATACCGCTCTGCATGCTTTGGAGCGCTATGATGACGCAGCTGATACAATCAAACAAATGATTGCTCTAGAGCGTCACTGCGGAGTAGGAGGAGAAGTAGCGTTGTGCCAATTGCTTGAGGAGCTGATGGCTCGATCGGGCGAGGCAACAGTGCTTGGTTGGACGGGACAGTCTTCATCGTATAACAGCTATCTCCCAGCCTCCCTTACCTTTTATCCTCAAACCCCCCAAGCTCCGCTCGCCATTGAAGATGCCAATATGGATGGGCGCATCTCGAAATTAGAAACGTCGATGTCTCAAACAGAGGCGATGCTCGTCTATAATCAAGTCATACGTCTGCCCTTAGCACGATCCGCCCACCGAAGACTATACCTCCCATGTATCTTGTTCCCGGCCAAGAAGCTCGTCGAGAAACATGATGCCAAGATCGACGAAGGAAAGTGTTTTGGTGCTCGGGTGTCAGGGGTCAGCCATGTAGAACTTCGGACGTCGGACACGCCCTCATTGGCAGAACCACGCAAGCTCGTTTTCGTCCATCCCTGGATCCGGGACTTGCGTGGTCTACTCGACGAGGCCGGTTGGGTCAGTGCATCGGATAGCGGCAATGAGTCGGGGTCGTGGTCTGGTTCGGAAGTCGAAGCAAATGCTCAGTCTCGAACTGCACCCACTGTGGCCGCTCCTCCCTTGTATGCTGGACCTGTCGCCACGGTGGATGACTATACTCGCGCATTGCAGCTCATCGTTCGTCTGCAACAGCCATTCCATGCTCCTTTGCTGCAGCAACAATCGCATGGGGAGTACAAGCGGGTCGCTGCTGAGCACAAGATTGTCTTCCCAGGGCTTAAACGCAGCATCACCTCTGCCAAGGATATCCACGTCGGGATCGTAGAGGTATCTTAATCGGAGGAGCGTGGGGACATACTCATGTACCATGTAGGATTCTGTTGCTCATGATTCATTAGTTAAACTGACGTTGTCTTTGCATCGTACATGTATTCCAGCTTTTTTCATCGTGGTTTTTGCTACTCAGTCAACAAAAGTTTCGACTAGTCTGGTCACCAAACTAGTAAATGACTGATACAAGGGAAAACGACCTCTCCCGTTGAACTTGGAATCGTTGATGTATCCATCCATACAGCTACATATTACTAGTATAATTCACCGACATGATGATAGTACCCCTCAAATGCCGATCAACGCCGCCGAGACCCAGTGATTCATCACCTCCCGCAAGGCCATCCATACATCGCCACTTAGTACATCCACATCCCTTCGGCCTCTTCCCCTCCCTTGTTGACGTCATAAAGCCGTTGCGGATTTCTTTGTTCGATGTTGCAATACAGTTTCACCACGTCTGCAAGGGGCGTTGGCCCGATGTGAAATCCTCCCAGTGTTGTGAAAGCTCGACGGCCGTCGCGTCCGCATCGTCCTCTTGGAGCTGAAGGAGACTTTCCCCGATCTCGACACACGGTAGACGGGGTTGCGCACGCCGTTCAGCGTCGACCTTGGAATCTGCTTATGATGCTACATCGTGCATGACCTCGAGCGCAGCCTCGACAGCCTCTGCACGCTGCTAGATTCGCGCTACCGTTGCCTTGCGGTGTTTCATCCACGCTGGCCGTTGATGGGTCGATATACCATTGACTGCGATGTGGAGGGACATCATGTCCATGAACTGCGTCTGCGTGCCTGAGACTGTACTCTTCGCGGATGTGTTACTGGTCATAGGATATGTTGTGTCCGACGACAACCCGTGGGGTCTCGGGGTCACCGAATAGGACCAGGTGCTGCGCCTCCTCCGTCTAGCCGAAAATCCGGGGTGATATGAGCAGTACCGCGCGTTTTTAGTGGACGCGGCGCGGGCAAGAGCTGGGTATAGATGGTAAGGCGGCATCGTCTCGACATTGCATCTGCTCAGGCCGACCGTCGTGTTCCGGATACAGAACGTGTTAGTTGTAGCTCGAACCGTCCTGGAGATGGTAATACTTTGTCCATCCGTGCTGGACGTCGAAATAGTCGGGCCGAGGGGGCAATGCGTCGTGAGTGAGTTGTTTTGCAAGGGACAGCCAGGGTTGGGCGCACTGGCGGCGTTGTCCGATACGGAAGATGTCGGCGCCTTGGAGTTTTGGGAGATGTTTTTCAGACGACGGAACCTTGCTTGGGGTTGAGGTTGTGCATGTGAAGATGGTCGCGTGCGATCTGGACAAAGGCAGGCTCTGGAGGGGGAAAAACGATATGATTGAATGCGGGAGAGCATTTGGACGCGTAGTTCGTTCCAGTTGACTGTACCACAATCAGACACGAACGAAAATATGTCGGAAGGCGTACCGTATCGTCTGTCTTTCATTTCCTCGAACTCGCGTTCGCCTGCGATTTTCGTTTGTTGTCACGCATTGAAGAAGAGCGAGGGCAATAACGTGGGAACAGAATCGACAGCGTACTTGTGACCTCTTGACCCTCTCATTATATTCCCACCGTATCTGAATTCCTGTATCCAAGTGCCGTGTCCTGGTCAACGATATGCGCTCGACTGGAAAAAAGGTGAATCCCTTGTCACTGTTCAAGAATATGTATCTAATTTGTCGACACCCAGATCGCTCGAAAATAACTGAAATCAATTGTGGTCAAACAGTATATTCTGTTTTCTTCACTCCCGATGGCAAGCACGTATCGAGCGGTGGTAACGACAAGATGATCGGACGGTGGCAAGTAGGTGACGGACGTGAAGTTGGCACAGCAATTAAACCAGATGGTGCAATCTCTGCAGCCGCGCTGTCGATGGATTGCAAATGGTTGGTCTGCGGGCTTACTGACGGGTATGTCGAAGTTTGGGACATGGAAACCCACAAAAGGGTTCGCAACTTCTGTGGACACACAAGCACAGTACAGTCTCTGGATATTTCTCCCAACTCGATGTCGTTCGCCACGGGTGGGACGATGCATGCGCATTCATCTGGAGCATTCGCACAGGCAAACAACTCGCGTCACTCAAGCACACTTACGCGGTGGATACAGTTAGGTTCTCTCCAGATGGCGCACGCCTGGCCACAGCTTCTATCGGAGGGTCAATCTGGATCTTCAACAGCGGCAATGGTCAACAGTTACTCGATATCCCGTGCTTATTCGAAGGGTGGAAATCCTCACCACTTGCTTGGTCTCCAAATGGTCATCAAATTTTCGCTGTCTCTGCGATGATCAACGGAGTAAAGTGTTTCAACGTGACCTCAGGGTCCTTGGATTCTGCTCTTCATTGTGAGCGTGTTTTTACTTTCGTTTCTGGCGTCACCTGACCTTTCCAAGAGCCACAGTTGCCACTCATACAAACTACTGACACGGCACTCGAAGCATGGACCCAGTGCGACTTGTCTCGAGTGGAACAAGTTCTAACAGCAGAGACATCAAATCCCCTGAATCTTTCTCGTCATGCGCAAGTCCTCGCTCAGCAATCCTTAGTACGATCCCGTTTGAAACAGTATAGCTTGGCCATCGACGATGCAACAAAGGTAGCTCTTCTATCCTTTTTAGTCTGGTAGGCTCGTATTGATTATCACATATCAGTCTGTTGGGTTCAGCAATCCGCTATTGGTCAGATAGCAGTCATGATAGCTCATGCCGGTAACGGCGAGCACGATGCTACCATGTGCATGTTTGACCTCGCGTTCATTAATGACGTCTCAGCCGACATCAATCTCGTATTATTGATCAAGGTATGGAATCATCATTTTTGCTGTCACTATACAGTTGTCTAATTGCACTCAGGCCATCGTCCTGTTCAAATGTGGACGACACAACGAGGCTATTGCGCGGGTCGAAGACTTGATCAGCATCGTCGATGATAAAATGATGTACGTCACCGCTCGGGTGAGTAACTGCCAGGATTGCCAGTGTGAGATGATGATAATCAGGCTATGCTTAGGCTCAAATGCACCTTTTACTCGCAGGGATGTCGTTGAAGGAAGGTGACCATGAGCAGGCTGCAGAGTTGCTCGGGCGCGCAGGGGACGCAGTCACCCCTGAAAATTGTCCCGAGTTAGTCGTAATCTCGCTTGTAAGCTGCTCATTCTCTCCATGGACATCCGCACTAAGACAATTCGGAAGATGTTTGGATGGAACTTTGATGACCTTTCTCTCGCAATCGAGCATCATGTTGAGGATTGCATGAAGGCCTTGGAGGATATCGGCGACAGAGCAATGGAGTCTGAGAAAGCAGAAGAAGCGATTTCAGGTTACGCTGTTGCGATGTCTTTGAGCCCTTCAAATCCTGCAGGTCTCCTAGTCAAACGTAGCCGCGCCTGGGCAATGCAAAGCTCGTGGGAGGACGCCTTGAAAGATGCAGACGAGGTACGAGATTTTTTTCCCCCTCTCAAGTATGTGAAAATGCTGAATTTCGCGACATCAGGCGATCAAGTCAGACCCACATAATCCTTGGGGATACGGACGAAGGCATGCAGCACTGCACGCTTTGCAACGCTACGACGAAACAGTCGGTACCCTGAACCACATGGTTACCCTTACAGAAAATCCTCTCGCCAATTCGGGTGCAAAGTGCGACTGTCAAATAATATAGCGAACGAACGGGGCGAGTCGAACAGCCTCCTTTGCTAACGTCTTTTCCGAAGGAGTCAAGTGCATCAATGTTTTCTAGTGGGAGACACAGGCGAGTGACCTAGGACTAAAAGAGACCTCATTCCTGTTCAAGTAGTTTCGCGTGGTCATAGTTTAGACGACGAGCGGAGAAAGGGGTCTACTGCGAGCAATGATAAGCTTCTTGAACAGTAGGTTTTGACGACCGACCGGTGAGATGTTGAATAAGTAATCAAAGGGGTTTTTCGTAGGCGAAATGTGGAGTGGAATACCTCAATCAGGTTAGGGTGATTAAATCTGAGGAAGACATCATCTAGGGTAAATAAGTCAACTAGACGTAGAGACTGAATAATTCTTCAGCTTACTCGACTGTTGTAAACCAGAAGGAGGTAGCCCGCAAGGTTATACGATGTACCTGAACGGTGAGGATGACCAAAAGGATATACATAGTGTGGAACGCACCTCGGGTAGAAAACTGAAGATCCTGAGCCAGCCGTGCCAAGCGCGGACACGTTTAAGAAACCCTGGCCAACAACGTTGAGCGAGCCAAAGGCCCTTGAAGGCAAAAGTCAAGCGGCTTCCCTTGTAGTGACCATCACAGCCTCGTTCAGATCCACTACTAAGTTCAAATATCTGGACCAGGATAAATGTTCTTCTGGGTAAAGTTCACGCGACGCGCTGCACCGCTACGGTGTCTTGGGACCGGACCGCTGCACAGCCGTCGTGTCCTGTACGGGAAAGCGAGACCCTTCTTTTGTCCCGCCTGTTTCCTCTTGAACATGAATGGTATCCGCGTGATTGGCTGATCATGCATCATGCATCATGATGCACCCTCCTCCGATAAACATAGCGATATCATCAATACCGATCAGTGGGGTTCCCAAATTGTCGTCATCGGATGGTGCGGCACTCAAAAGGATGAATGGTTTTTGTCGTCGTGGCAAGACACATTCTCCTCTCTTCAACCCACATTCTCTCTTTTCCTACGGGAGTGAGCGCCGGGTTCTCTTAAACAGAAGATGTCTTCACTCGTGGTTGAGAAACAGGCAGGAGTGAGCGAGGAAGGCAGTTCGAATCCGGACGTTCCCCTCGTGAACGGTGTCGCACGGGATTATGAACTCAAGTGCGCCTTAGCTGAGTCGTCTATTCTGCTTTCTTCGCGCTTCATGCTTAGTTGCGCTACTATCTAGTCAACAAATGCATGCAAGAAGAGTGCGTATCTTTTCGTCAGCACCACCTCAGTCACGACCCGATATATAATTGTCTTGACTCTTACCACGTGGAACAG
>JBBPLX010000862.1:0-14219 GCA_038090015.1 Leccinellum albellum
AGTACTTCTCGCGTTCAATCAATCTCCACAAGTGTTCTGGTGCATCCAAAAGGAGTTTTATATGCGCAGAAAGCACCTGGAGCGTTTGCAAGTGCGAATCTAAACACGAATGTAATGAAAAAGCGTGAGGGGAGATAGGCGCGCAGACGCACCGTCCTTTCCACTCTGTGAGACGTGATTTTGAATGCTAGGCGCATTTTGGGACCGAATCGCAGTTCTCGTTTCTTCTAGCGCATGTTGTACGCGCTTTGCCGAGGTCGCGATGGATATGATAGAGGAGGAAGCTTGAAGTAGATCACGGTATCGTTCTCTGCGCTTCCAAGTACTGTCAAGAAATTAGACGCAAGCCGAACATTTCCACGCACCCAACCATAATTCGAAGATCTTCCTTCTTTGCCTCAGCCTCAGCCCTAGCCGCGGTTTGATCAACGGGTAGTAAGTGCAAGTAAAGGTGTACATACCTCAGCTGGGCCTGCCTGGCCTTGACTTCAGGGATGGTGTATTCTACGAAGAGCTCATCGCCGGCACTAGTCAGACAAGGGAAGTCTTCCGCGATACGATGCATTTTCAGCAGGCTGTAAGCGGAGTGAGGGGGGGTCGTGGGAACCTTATGATGAGAAGTGTAACGACCCAATTTCAAGTTAACTTCCGAGTATTACATGGCAGATTCACTAACAACTATAGACGTTCCTTTGCAACACAGTCAGTCTCCCGAGACAAACGAGCCCGTTTCTTCAGCGTGGTCGATTATAACTTCGACCGTAGCATTTGGTTTTCCCTCTTGGCTAGATTCGGAGTCAGTCCAGTGAGTGACACGGTTCCCTTTGAACGCGTTGAGTTAGCTTCATCGACTTTTCCTAGGGGTGTCACTAATGCGCGCGCTTTTCTCTCGCTTTCGATCACAACCCTCAATCTCCTCAATGCCTCGTGCACCATATCTTCCGATAGCAATGAAAACGAGAGTCGCACATACGCGGACTTCTGCATACTTGGAAGGGCACACGCTCCGGGGAGCACCAATACTCCATTCTGGATCCCATTGGGCACGAGTTTCTCAGTGTCGTTTTCCCTATTGGTATTGGGGTCCAGCAGGAGCTTTACCCAGAAGAATAGTCCAGATTCTGGTTTGCTCCATTCGGCCACATCCCCAAGATGCTCTTTCAGCGCCTTATCGAACCTGTCTCGCTTAGTCCTATAGACGCTGGACACGTTTCTCGCGAATGTCTCAAAGCCGTCGTACCCCCACTGTTTGACGAGGGCAAGCATCATCGCTTGTGTCACCGTTGGAGGCTGCAAGTTTGACGAGCCGGTCTGTCGTTCATCGCACAACTTCGTAAATCATCATCCTCGCCAAATCCATGAAATTAGGACTCGCCTGAACAATAATAGCGTCGATGATCACTTTGGGGCCCGATGCCCAACCGAAACGCATACCCGGAGATATAATCTTGGATAAGCTGTCGAGGCGAAGTACTCTGCCTACCTCCGGTAGTTCAAGCTCGAGTTGGAAGTAAGAAGGCGGGCGCTCATCATCCCGGTAATACAGCCAATAGTATGGGTCATCTAGACGAACGCTTAACTCACCATGTTTCGAGCGAGGCAAAACAAACATACCCTCCAAAATGAGGAAGTCATGCTCCCTTGCCAGAGCGAGTATTTCTCTGCGTCTTTGCGTTGTTGTTGTTGTGCCACTAGGATTACCGCCGTACTACAACGCGATGTTCAAGGGTTATAACCGACGGTCTGTGAATAGTAGCTCACAGGCACAGTGTACAGCAGCTTCGGCTTGGGCTTTCCCATAGGCCAATTCTCGAGGGTTTTCCTCAATGATGCAGGGTCAAGTCCCATGGGGTCAGTGTTGACCTCTATCATTACGAAGCTCTTTCAAGCGTACTTTGCATCCATATAGTAGTATGTCACTTACCAATCTGTTTGCAGTGTAAAATCGTGAAGATGGGTACTACTCCGCTGTGTTTTACGTGGTCACGGTGTCAATACCTTTGCCAAGTACGCTGTGGTGCACTTACGGGTATGCGGGACTCTCAATGAGAATTGAATCCCCATGGTTTACAAGCATCATGATAGCCTAGAGGCATATCCAGGAGTCATATCAATCTAGCTGCACTCTCGAGTCAATCGTATAGCCCACCTTATAAGTCAGGTCCTGCGCTCCAACTCCAACCACTACCGTCCACCCCTCGCCTTCTTTTCGTTTGTGCAGACGCTCTTGAAGTCCCATTATCCATTCCTTTGCTCTAGGCAGACCATCGGAAGCAGTGTATTGTAACGCCTCTTTAAGTGTCGAAGAAGCCAACGTAGCTTCAATCTGTTTTGCAGGGTTTTTCGGCGAGGTGGCCGAGATGGAGATGGAAGTAAATGGGAACACATTTTCGTCCGGTTTCCCTGCGACCAGGGATAATAATCCAGGAGTGCCTTCCAAGGGAAACAGGGCTCGGACTTGAATACCAATTATCGCCATCAGCCGTTTCAAGGAGGTGTGATCTGAGTCTATTTGTCGCCGCTGGATATCATATTGGTAAACTCACTCAGGCTTGAGCTTGATTTGAGATCGTTGGCGACCTTGGAGAAGAATCGATTGTAATGCTCTGTAGGGAGGTGCTTGACCTCTTGCGATTGATCTCCCACCGTCGCAGGTCCGGCCATTACTGTGTTCTCTTCACTGGGGGGAGCGTACGTGGAATTTAACGCAAGATCCTGGTGTACAGTGTACTCTTGCCAACTTAAATGATCGGTGTGACCCGCTTTCTTGCCACCCCACTATAACCTATTCGGACTGATCCGAGTCCACCTCGGTCAGAAATGTTTCGCGCTTCTTGGAATCAAATGGATCGGAACCAGTAGTAAGTGTTGCAGGAACTTCACTGACAGGGGTGTATATACCGTTAACTCCGAGTCTTCGCGCAGGTTTCGTGAGCCTTCCAGTTCTTGAAGTCAATCTTCGTCTTACCCGTGGGCCATCCTGATCACTGGCACAACCTTTACTCGAAGGCCCAGTAGTGTCATTCATTGGTCGTTTCCATTGGAGTTTGCGAGAGCTGACAACTTGAAACGCAACTCTGCCCTTTTGCGGAATTAGAATAGCCTATTGGAAGTCTAGCTTTGCGCCCTCTTATTGATTCAAACAGGTGCGGCAGAGATAAGCATGGATTGAACCTTATAGGTGTCTGGATACTTAGCATTACCCAGAATCGTAACCACCAGATAACAAGGCCAGCGTGATAATTTATAAGCGAGCAGGCACGCATCAGATTATGGAGATTCGAACCTTCCGGGCCAGCCGCTCAAACTCAGTTCCAATCACGTACGTACCAGATGACAGCCTTCATGTTATGTACTTTCATCGGCATATTCGGTTCCCAGAATTTGAGGTTCTACATCCAAACCTCCTGGCAAGAAATACAACACCCGTACCGAGTCAGTCTGGTGCCAGGTTCTCATTTTATCTAGTAGTGGTAGGGCGGCTCCAAGTTCGATGATTCAAGTCATTCAACAATGGTATGCAGTTACACGTACATCATCTTGCCACTTTGCAGATCGCAATTCACTTCTTACACGCAACCTACCCTAGGTAAATGAGATGGTTTCGTGCAGTAACTGTATCCCTCAGGCCGAATCTTCGGTTTCTTTGGCGTGGCCGTTCGCAACCTCGCCAGCCTGCGGTTTCGACCCACTCGCTTTAGAACGCGTGGAAATGGTTTCAAATCAGTTTCACTAGACTTGCTTACCGATATCGTCAACGCATCCCCTTTTCTTTCGCTTATGACTACAGCCCTTAATCTCCTTAGCGCTTCGTGCGTCATCTCTTCCGGTAGCAGCGAAAAAGAGAGCCGCACATGCGCAGACTTCCGCTCATTCGGAAGGGAAGATGTTCCTGGGAGCACCAAAATTCCATGCTGGAACCCTTTGGTCAAGAATCTTTCGGTGTCAATTTCCCCATCACCCTCGGGGCCCGGCAGGAGCTTTACCCTATTGGGCCATCTACGTATTAGATATTGGTCGAAGCAAAAAAGGACATGTAGACGTACCAAAAGAATATTCCAGATTCAGGTTTGTTCCATTCCGCCACGTCTCCTAGATGTTCTTGCAACGCCTTATCGAGCATGTCCCGTTTGGTCTTATAGATATCGGACACATTTCGGGTAAAGGTATCAAAGCCATCAAAGCCCCATTGCTCGACGAGCGCTAGTATCATCATTTGTACTAATGTCGAAGGTTGCAAGTTCGACGAGCCAGTCTATTGTTTCCCGGTCCATCCAGGTAAACCATCATTAATTACTCCCGGTAATATTGATATATGAAATTGGTTTCACCTGAACATTAATAGTGTCGATGAGGACTTTGGGGCCCGACGCCCAACCGAAACGCATTCCTGCAGATATAATCTTGGACAAACTGTCGAAGCGGAGTACTCTGCCAACCTCAGGCAGTTCAAGCTCGAGCTGGAAGTAAGAAGGTGGGCGCTCGTCATCCCTGTAATATAGCCAATAGTATGGGTCATCTAGACAAACATTTAGATTCATTGTGATCCGGCCGGACCGAAACAAACACACCCTCAAAAATGAGGAAGTCATGCTCCCTTGCCAGCGCGAGTACTTCTCTACGTCGCTGCGTAGTCGTCGTCAGGCCACTAGGATTGCCGCCATACTAGAACGTGGTGTTGGATCATGATCCATCCATGTATGGACACCTAACTCACAGGCACAGTGTATAGTAGCTTCGGCTTAGGCCTTCCCGTAGGCCAGTTCTCGAGGGTTTTCCTCAATGATGCAGAGTTAAGTCCCATAGGGTCAGTCTCGACCTCTATTATTACAAGACTATGTTAATGTATTTTGAACCCGTATTGTATGTCCACTTACCAATCTGTTCGCAGTGCAAACTTGCGAAGACGGGTATTAATCCACTGTATTTCAATATGGCATAAGTATCGTCGTTGTGTAAGCGGGGCTACACCTACGCGTATGCGGGACTCTCGATGAGGATTATGTCCCCGTGATTTAAAAGCGCCATAATAGCCTACAGACCCATCCGAGCTTTAATTCAATCCGACTACTTTCCTGAATCAATTGTAATACCTACCTTGTATTCTAAGTCCTGCGATCCAACTCCCACCGTCACCGACCATCCCTCGCCATGTTTTCGTTTGTGGAGGTGCTCCTGAAGTCCCATGATCCATTCCTTTACTCTTGGCATGCCATCTGTTTGCGAGTACTGCAATGCCTCCTCGAGTACCGAAGAAGTAAGCGTAGCTTCGATCTCTTTCGAAGGGTCATTTGGCGAAGCGGCCGAGAAGGAGATGGAAGTGAATGGGAACACATCTCCGCTCGGTTTCCCTGCAAACAAGGATAACATCCCAGGGGTGCTTTCCAAAGGAAACAGGGCCCGGACTTGAATACCAGATTGTTGCCGTTTCAAAGGTGATGCAATCTACGTCAGTCGGTCCGTCGCGTTCAAGATATTGGTGAACTTACTTGAGTTCATTTTGAGATCGCCCGCAACCTTGGAGAGGAAGCGATTGTAATACTCTGCAGGGAGGTACTTGACCTCTTGCGATCGATCTCCGTTCATTCCGCCGCTGGTGTGAGGAATGGTATTCCAAAATGGATCTTCTACCACGCAGGTCCCGACACTATGAGTTCCTCACAACGAAACGACTTGAGGGGAGCGTACGCAGAACTTATTCAAGACTCAGCACGATATCCTGCTGACTTAAGCACGTATGAGCCGAATAGACTGGAAGCACTCGCACGCCACCTGTGCTTCTTGGCTGGTCTTGTCGTAACGTTCTCCTATCCTTATCTTCACCCACTTTGATCCTTCGCGTGAGCATTTTATAAACAAGGCAATTCAATAGCATACGTTTGTTTGTTTTCGGCCGAACGATACGATGGGTGCGAAAGAGGATGGCTGTATGAGTAACGAAACGATTGCTGCATGTTCTCCACATAATGATAGGACATGCTTGAGTTAGATGATCAAAAGACTGGAGGGATTACTATGAAGCGTACCTGAGCCGAGGTATATGCTGCAACCCATCAATGGGACACACATCTCTGGATGAGGAGGAACGACATACATCTTGTCTCCATAGTCACGGTCGCCCTCGTATCCGCTGGAAAGACAAGTCAAGAATGTGGTTCTGTATGAATTGGGATCACCATGAATTCCCCTGCTCGAGGCTGACCATTCACGTGAACCTCCAACAGCTCATGTCTGAAAGTTGGAGAGCATGAAGCAGTTGAAGGCCCGGACAGTACTTGTCCCGGAATCTTGTGCCAACAAGGATGCTGGGAACAAGGCTGAATACTGTAGTCTTCTGTCTAATGAACCGAGTTCAACAATTTTTTTTTTTTTGGTCACTAGCGATAGAATGAATTCGAATAGATGAAGTTGGTGAAGTTTCAATTTCAAGTTCCGTCGACGCTCAACAAACCGGATGCATGTCTGAACCACCTCAAACGGACGTCTCCCGCCCGTCTGCCCTTCCAACAGCGACACTCCACCAGCGTAGTGCAGTTAACGCGCTCGTCGACCAAAACTCGGACGAATACCTCGACAGCATCGAAGAGGAATGGAACAAAAAGTTGGATGCCGAGGTAGAAGTGCTTGTAGATGGCATGGTCGACATCGTTAGCCTTGCCTCCGTGCGTTCCTTTGTTTCGCTGTGTTATCGATCGATCGAGACGACCTACCACATGCTGACAGATCGGAGACAAGGACAAGTTTCGCATCGCCCAAGAATCTTTTCAAGCGGAATCACGCGCCGAGTCGATGGTGACTATTCTTCTTCTTCGCTCTGCGACTGGGCTTGCGATCGCCGGTTCCAGGTAAAGGCAGCTAACTCGCTGCTCTTAATCACGCATTCTCTCAAGTTGCTATTGCTTCTCTCGGATGAGGCGCAGATTGCACATCGTCGGGACATAGAACTCAGACACGTGCAAAAAGAGAAGGTTGAGGCACAACAAAAGGTTGCAGCGCTCTTGGACGAGCTGTTCAAGCGACCGAACACGAGCTCGTCTGTCTGAAGTGCAGTACGCATTTATTCGAAGGACTAGTGGAATTGTGGTGCGTTATGCTGCAAGGCTTCTTGTCATTGGTATTCCATTTTTCTTGCCGCCGAAGCCCATCACGGGGGCCACCCACAAGCTCAGTTTTGGAGTACAGTACGTACTAAACAGGCAAAGATGCACGTAAGTTGTGGGTACGTCCACCCGTAGTATGCTTCTCCTACGCCATCGTACAATCGATTAGTCTGAGTCTGGATATTTGTTGAGCACATACTCAATTTATCTCTTTGTTTTGCACCCCGCAATCACTATCGTGAGTCATGGCGATGTCGATGTAAACGCGGACGTTATTTGTAGCAATCTGAATCGTCCTTTAACCCGCTCCCCCTTGTACCAGCATAGGACGTTGAAACAATGTCTCAAACCGCACCCTACGGTACATGGGAGTCCCCCATATCCCCAGAGTCCGTCGTACAAGGCGTGAGTCCAACTGTTTTACCTTGTAGGGATTGATTGGTGACAGGACAGCTTCAGAACATCACATTCACTGATATCTTCGTCGACCCTACGACCGACAAAATATACCACATAGAAGTCCGTCCTGAAGACAAGGCCCGATGTGTGATTGTAGACACACTCGCGGAGCAGGATATCTTACCGTCTCCGCACAGCGCCCGTACGGGCGTTCAGGAATATGGTGGAGCTGCAGCAATCGCGTATGGTGGTACCATCTACTTTTCCAACATCCCCGACAACCGCGTATACTCGATCGAGGCGACGACGAAGACGCCGAAGCCGGTTACACCAGGTGAGTACACCTCGTCCATCTATTCTCACGAGCACCCCTGACCTATTGAACATAGAAAACCCCAAATATAGATATGCCAACCTTGCCGTCCACCCGGCCCGTCACGATCTTGTGGTATCAGTCCTCGAAGATCATACCGTCGACACACCCCAAACGGTTGTCACGACGCTTGCTGTCATCAATACAAGCCGCAGAGCCGTCTTTCCCCTCGTTGTCGGCGCTGATTTCTATGCGGCACCTGTGTTCAATCCGTCGGGCACCAAGATTGCTTGGCAGGAGTGGTACCACCCCGACATGCCCTGGGAAGGCTCGCTAATCCACGTTGCTGATGTACTGGTTCAGGAGGACACTTTCGTGGTCTTCAACAAGATGCACGTTGCCGGCGAGCAACTTACCAAGTCGGTCAGCTACCCTACATGGGCGTCTGACACCACATTGGTGTTCACCTCAGACGAACTGAATGGCTTCCAGAATCCATTCATCTACTCGACCCTGACAGATTCTGCTCGACTCGCCATTCCGGAGCCTATCCAGGAGGACTTTGGTGGGCCGGCCTGGACTCTCGGAAATTTCCCCTATGCGCTCCTTGACGATCCAAGAGGTGGGGATGGCAAGCTTGCTGTGTTCGCTGCATTCCGCAATGGGAGGAATGTCTTATACATTGTCAGCCTGTCCGACGACAGGCGGATTGTGGAGATTCCAGATTTCCCCTTTTCGCTCGTCGACCGCGTCAACCAGCGAGGGGGTAATTCAATCGTCTTCAATGCAAGTAAGAGCGATGCCCCAGGCGGTGTGTTCTTGTGCACGTTCTCCGGGATGTCGTTCGCGTCATCATATCAGGTCCTCAAGTCGAGCACGCTGCAAACCGTGACGGGCAACGAAGAGTACATTTCTCCCCCTCAGCCAATCACGCTGCACAGGGACGGAAAACCCCTGTATGTAGTGTACTATGCGCCAAAGAATCCCAAGTATTCAGGGTCGAGCATTCCCGGAGAGAATCCCCCTTGCATTGTCAATGCCCATGGGGGCCCAACTAGTATGCAACCACAAGTTCTCAGCTGGGGAAAGTTGTACTACACGAGCCGCGGCTATGCATGGTAAGCATGACACGACGGACCGGATGCGCTTGACGGACCGTTTCAATAGGTTGGATGTGAATTATGGGGGCTCATCAGGTTATGGTAGGGAGTATATGTGAGTGGGATCAGCGTTTGTTCAGCCGAAGTGACGGTGCTTACATCCGGTTTCAGATCACGGCTAGCTGGAAACTGGGGCATCGTAGACATCCAAGATTGTCAGGACGCCCCCAAGCTATTGGCAGCCGCTCCTTATTCGCTCATCGATGGCGCTCGTGTCGCTATCCAAGGTAGATCCGCGGGTGGCTTCACGACCTTGGCTTCGGTCTCGATCGCGCCCGACCCCGGATTCTTCAAAGCCGCCACCTCGTTATATGGTATTTCCGACCTGGTCTCGCTCGCGCAGTTCTCGCACAAATTTGAGCTGAGGTACATGTACAAGCTGTTGGGCGGGACACCACAGGAAGTCCCGGAGGTGTATGCAGCGCGCAGTCCGGTAAATCATGCGGACAGGATCGTGGCTCCGCTTCTGGTGGGCGTCTTTTCTTTCATTATTCTTTGTGTGACGATTAGCGCTGGTCTGACGGGGGTTTTCCGGTTGCAGGTGCTTCAAGGGGCGGAAGACAAGGTCGTACTTCCGGAGCAAGCTGAGAAGATTGTGAATACGATCATCTCGCACAGCGGTGGGGATAGGGTGAAGTATCGGCTTTTCGAGGGCGAGGGTCATGGTTGGCGACGTGCCGAGTCGATCAAGGAGGCGGTCGTGCTCGAACACGAGTGGTATGACCGACACCTGCTCCGACGGGTGAAACCGCAACGCGTTGGTCTCTAGTAAGGCAGATAGCCCTAGGCCCCGCCCGTTTTTCATGCGGAGTCAGCATTCCTGAGTTGTATAGGCACTGTTTTATGTAATGACTTCTACGAGGAACGTCTTCAGTAGCATTGCCAACTTGAAAGTTTTAGTAGGGCCGCATCTGAGCTTCAACTCCGTCCACCATCATCTGTCCGGAAGGAACTTACCTTCGCACAAGTCCATGTCTCATGCTGAATCACCACTACGTGCAGTCATTGCTAATATAGTCACCCCCGCCCACACTGAGCGTGCGCTCCCGTGCTTGGCCGAACTCGTTAATCATGCTTCGCCCACAAGCAAGCTAATTGCGACTTGAACAATGTTCCCTCAGGCATCTTCACCAAAAATTGCCAGGCAAGGATACTATACTCCATGAAAGATGGAGGGGGCCCTCTCTCAAACAAGGTGGTCTTGTGCCAGGACGTGCCTGCGGTGCAAATCCAGCGAGTGGTTGTCAACCTGCAAACAGAGACCGTGCAATGCTAGGGCCAACCCAGTCTTCCCATAGGAATGCGGCAGATCGAGCGTGTTCGACAAGAACTCGGGCTATATCTACAGTCGTCATTGAAGACCCTGTATTGTATATGGGAATCACCCTCACACGAAGTTGTTCACTCCGCTTGGCAGGTGAGGTGCTGTTTATTTTTCTTTCATGTCACCTAACGAATCTGTGTCAGGACTTTTTGAAACGTCTTGAGTCGAATGGTATTTCCTTTGCCCAGCCACAAGTCTGCGCCGAATCTTCTCTCTTCGAGAAGCCATGTCCATCATGCAAGGTGTTAACGACGCTGTGCCCCCGGGCCTCATGTCGCGCTGTCATTTGCTTGAGCTGGGATTGTCCTGTATTCCCGGCTCATTCCATCCCAGTCATGTTCTCGCGATAACTATGATGCAACGTGTCTGTCTTGCTTACAGGATGCATCGACCCCCCCGCCTCTCGGTCAATGTCCCGAATGTAATCTCTGGCTCCGTAGACACGAACTGACGTGGTGCCTGGGCCGACCCAAAGAGACTCTGAGGATATGAAGCAGTGCTCAAAAGCACCCACCCAAGCCTATCGTATGTTCTTACTGCGATCTAGGTCGAGTCGTCATGTCAAGATGCTCCAACTCAAGCTGTTGGTCGAAAGGGGAATACGGGCGTGGATATGCTAAAAGAATTTGCCAATCATGCTCCCCTGCGGGTGGGATCTCGTGCATGTGCGAAAATTATTGGATCTGCGACAACTGCAAGGAGCCTCCGATGGCACACTGTCTCAAGCAGTGCCCGCAGTGTAAGCGGGCCTATTGCGATGGGTGCGAGTACATCGAATTCTGTATCGAGTGTGGTCGGCCAACGGTGTGCGATGACTGTACTGAAGAAGACCAGATGGACGGGCCAGAGGTTCAGGTGGAGCTGGTGCGCGCATGTCGGACCTATTACTGCTTGAACAAGTCTTGCGGGGAGTGCCTGGATAGGTGGAGATGCGCAGAATGCAAGTTGAGATATTGTGGTCCGTGCCCGTGGGAGGTTGGCGAGTGCAAGTCCTGCGACCGCTATTTTTGTGGGGAGTGCCTGAAGAAGCAGTTATTGCAATAGATGTGGCAAGCCGTATTGCGTTTCGTGCAGGGAGGAGTCTAAGTATTGCGTCGACTGCAGCATTTACTACGATGAGGATGGGGAACACTCGGACGATTAGATCTAATGTCAATTACTTACATGTGAACTTAAAGCTTGAGGCCTTGTCCGAGTCGCAGCCGTCTTCGCTTGTTTCATGATCAGTACACCCGCCACGCCGCCCCCCATTTCCCATTCCGGCTCCTCGCACCTCCGGTGTGCGCGATTTCGGTTGACGAGCATACGCATTTGTCAGTACATGTTCCTATCCACCCTCGCAGCTTGCCAGTACAGTGACCTGGGGTTGCCATGGACTACAAGTCTACAACACCCGTGTCAGCCCATCGTTGCCTCCTCTCCTCCTAGTACACGGAGCGATTTACAAACAATTTTGAAAACAATAAGAATGAAGGCATGTGAAAGCATATGAACTAACTGATATGTGACACTTTTCTATTCAGGGGCCATATTCCAGACAAAGCGGAGAATGGATTCGGGGAACCGCTATTGCGTGCAGTCCTCGCTAATATAATCACTCCCACGCGCTTGACCGAACTTGCTGATCATGCCCTCGCGTATACTGAAGCAAGCTATCTTTGAGCATCAACGATCGACAGCAAGGATACTACAGTCTTTGTGGAAGATGGAAATCTGAAACATTGCCTCTGGAATATCGAGTAGATGGACGGATTCTGGAAGCCACTTAGTTCGTCTGAGGTGAATGCCAACGTGATATCGCACGCCCATACAGGATAGTTGTCCGACCTGGTGAGTTGCTCGCCGGCAATGTGTGCCTACGTAAGTGTCCTCCCGAATGCATGTACAGGTGGTACCACTCTTGCCGAGCAATATTGGTGTCAACACAGGTGCCACATGGAAATCGGCGCCGACGAAGATAGCTCTGCGGTTCGTGCTAATGACAGCAAGCGTCGTGACGACCATTTGGGGGGTGTCCATAACATGATATTCGAGGACCAATACGACAAGATCGTGACAGGCCGGGTGGACAGTAAGACAGCATATATATTCTCAGAGTTTTCTATGTTCGACAGGTCAGGAGTTCTCGTGAAAATAGATGGACGAGGATGCACTCACCTGGTATGACCAGCTCGGGAGTCCTCGTCGTCGCCTCAATCGACTTGTACTGCGTCATTGGCGAAGTCAGAAAGTAGACAGTGCCACCATGAGCGGTCGCTGTGACTCCACCGTATTCCTGAACGCCTGATATGATCTCCTTCCCTGCGAGCGTGTTTCTAGACAGTATATTCTGTCGGTCATATCAACGAAGATATCAGGCGAATGTCACCCGATTGTGCTTCAACGAAGACCGTGCTCACCACATGTTGACTCGATCATCTTGCCACACGACCATCTGGCTCAATATGTGGTCGCGCGTTCAGGCCCAGCGCAGCCTGGGCATCGTCCCCTAGGCTCATCAACGTCCCGTCCTGTACGTCCTTCATGAACGTCTTGGAGCGGGCTCCCTATGTTTGTGCTCTCGCCGTCCTTGTGCAGGAGCTTGTAAAAGACAAATGGATCGCCCCCTGCGCCGCCACACGCCATCTCGCTCAACGCCTCGTCGGCGGGGTCCGAAAAGACAAGAAGCTGAATGCGCGCGTCGAATTCGACGGTGCTCGGCATCTAAATGTCCATCTGTGTTCCCTAGAATGAAGGAGTGGATGGCCCATCCAGGACAGGCGGAGGAGGATGGGAGAGATCCGGTTTCGTGCGGATGTCGAGTGAACCCGACGGGAGGTCTTTCTTCGGCCTTGCAAGGTCCCAATATCATTTCAATCAGATCACTAGGGGTCTGTGAATTATAGACATAGGTGTCGAGCTTAACTTGGCGCGGGGAGGAGCGAGTCTCTAGTCTAATTGTCGCATGAAAGGATCTCGCTCGTAATCTTCTTCGTATACAAGAGATTTTGCTAAATCGACGATACAACTTTCCAGTTCGAGAGTACGCTCCCCGCTAGAAATAGCCGGAGTAAGAGACAATCCGCGGCGTATCAGGGTCATCGAATGGAATGAGGTGCTGCACCTCCCCGTCTCGCCGAGAAGCCAGCGTGATATCCAGCAATACTACGCGTTTTTAGATGCGGCGCAGGCGAGGACCGGATATTGGTGGTAGGGCGGCATCGTCTCGACGTCAAACACGAGCATCTGCTCTGGCCGACCGTCGTGTTCCGGACACGGAACGTGTTCGCTGTAGCTCGAACTGTCCTGGATGTGGTAGTACTTTGTCCATCCCTGCTGAACGTTGAAGTAGTCGGGTCGAAAGGGCAACGCGTCGTGAGCTCGTTTTTGCGAGGGACAGCCAGGATTAGGCGCAACGTTGTCGGATACGAAAAAAAGTGCTCGTCGATATCGACGCCTTGGAATTGTGGGAGTGAACGCCGTATCTGGGAGAACGGAATCTTACTGGGGGTCGAGGCTATGGATGCGAAGGTGGTCGCGTGCGATCTGAACATAGGCGGGCCGTGGAAAGTGGTATAATTGAATATCTGGGCGTGAAGCTTGCGGGAGAGCATTTGAACGCCTAACTAATCAGATGCGAACAAAAATATATCAGAAGGCGTACCATATCGATCGGTCTTTCGTTTCCTCGGACTCAGACTCGCCTGCGTTGTTAGTTTTTTATGAAATGAAGGTGGAATGTGCAATTTACGGGCGAGAGAGGGAGACCTTCGCACCAGGTTCATCATGATACCGTGGGAACATATTTGACAAGCTTTCTTCTCAGAACTGATTTCATCGGATTGATAACACATCAATAGGATCAATATTTTGAGTCCCTCAGAATACATCTCAAAATGTAATTGTATTATCAAATATAATGGCTACTCATTTTGAGGTTACAT
>JBBPLX010000863.1:0-14214 GCA_038090015.1 Leccinellum albellum
GGAGTATCAATATTGTACTATCAGATTACGTGCTGATATGATCTTTGCACGTCGGTCTGCCGTGTCATGACGTGAGAGTGCATCACGTTGCACCATGTCATTCACAGTACCAACCTTCTGTAGCCTTTCCTTCGGAATAAGGCAACGTGGACATGGACAACCACCAAGGTTGCGAATATTGGCAATGAGCACTCTAGAAACATGTATAAGCTTGAATTTCATCTCAGGTGAAATACTATAGCATACTTCTCAGGATAGTCAGCCGAATATGTGAAGATGTGAGGGAATAATCACCTCTCAGTCCCATCCCTGCAGGTAAATACCATGCCGTGCTCATATACCTCAAGAATTCATTATCCAACAGATCTTTCCACTGTGCATGAAAGACTTCTTGATTACAGTGGGTGAATAGACAGTCACTGGGTAGCTTATCACCTCCAGAATGCTTCATCACGAAGTCTTTGAACTCATCAGGTAACTAAATTAATGAGTAATGAGAGTTGAATCTTTACAAACTAAAGACACAAACTGTTTGAAAATATGTGACATGTGAGCACATATTTGCAGTGGGAGAGCATCATTGATATTTTGACTCGTTCCCGAAATATAGATAGAGTGGCCATAGCTTGGTGTCCCCAAATGTGGTCAGCTGAGTGGTGTCAGACCAGAACATGAGTGCAACAATACAGTGAGGTAATGTGCAACCGGTGGATTCAGGAGGCATGTCCTGTAATTCGCGATGTGCTGTGACAAACTTGAAGGCTTCAGAATAAAAAAGTTCACTATAAACACCGATGTCAACAGCTGCAGATGAACGTTTCCAGCGTAAATGATATGGCTCAAATTGGAAGGACCAGCAGTGAAAAGGATCCGATAGCTTATTGCAGATAATCGAAAGGAGGGATCGTCAATAAAAGTTGGTGATAGTATAGTTGTGTGGACCAGGATACAGCGAGCATTAGGGAAACAGTACGGAGATTGTGATGGTTCTCCGTATCCAATCATCATCCTCGGGTGACCAATCTTGCGAGTCCGTGTGACCCCCGTAACTTGAGGATGCTCCAGGGGCAGCGCAAACACCTGCATGGCCAAAATAGCAGTCAATAGCATTCCAATTTGTTTGGCTCATATCCTCGGGATGGAAGTCCGCGCATCCAATGATCTTGATCAGCATTTCGAGACCTCTTTTAGATTTCTGCACCCCATGGTTCCAGTACCAGTCGCCGATGAGCCATGAGTTTTCATTAGGATACAGATGGAAGATATTGACAGAATTGCACAACTGTGGAATCCCACTTGCGATTCCTGATTCAGGTAATGCCTGAGATGAATCATTCCCACTCTGATTCTTGGGATCACTAATGGGAGTGGAACCCTGATCATACACACGGAACAAGCCAAACGTGTTTATTTGTGTAACCAGGGTTGCATGGTCTTGCCTCTGGGGAAGTTGTATATTTTGCGTGCTCTGAATCACCACTGAGTCCGATGGAGTTGATTGGACTGGAGAAGAAATGGGAGGATTCAGACGAGAGCCTGAGCTCGCAATAACTTCGGGTTGGGTCACCATGTTTGGAGGTAAGGGTCAAGGAGACTCCGGGAGCATGTCTCGGAAATGTTTTGGGAGCTTTCGGTCAAATCGCCAACCCCGACAAAGAGAGAGTGGTAGTATATCATCCTCAGGCTAAACAATGACTCCATTACTTGTGAATCAAGAAAGAAAGGGTGTATGTACCTCTGGTTTGTTGAGCCCTGAGTTATCGACTCCACTGCTACTCGTAGAAGTTAAGGCCTGATCAGACCATGACTCAGAAGGTTCATTAATAATGCTAGTCGCCACTGATCGTGGCAACACAGTGAGCAAGTCTAATAAAATCATAAACCATGTGTGTACTGTCAACCACTCCGCTCGAATCTAAAGACATAGAGCCTTCTGAATCGATACAATGCTTTTTGTGGTGGCAGGTTTCTTTTGTGTGCTGGAGGGCAGTCACCAGATGCTTCCTTCCCTTTGAACAAATTTTCTTGTGTCTTGTGAAGGCCCCAGCATTGTCAAATAAGCGACCGCATACGTATTCTTGATTCGAATTTAAAAACATTGGGCAAGTGCCAGTGGGTTCCAAACCTGTCAAAGCAAGTTGCAAGTAGAGTAGTCGGAGTTAGTATGTACTTATGTAACTCGGAATGCGAAACCTTACATGACGCGCTGGTAACAGAATAGGCCTCTCCTACTAGTGGGATGTAAAAGGACGAAAAAAAGAGTGCCATTGGGGTGTTCACAGCCTACCCTTTCCCTTCGAACTCATATTTTTGTTCGTCCGCGACAGACGAGGATCATATCGAGCCAGTCTAGCTGTTTGGTGATGCCCATATTTGTAGCGAAGTCCCTGTCCCCACCAAACCAATCTCATTCTAGGTCCAGCCGACATAGTTCCTGCAGCATAATAATTTACTCAGGCTCAGCATGATACATGGTCTTGACACCAAATCGTGTGCCATAGTATCTTTGGTATCACTATTTCGAAGGGCATGAGCACTGCCCCGGGTCCTCAATGGATGATTTGGGTCCAGGCTTGGTCGCCACATCCTTGTCAGTAGCAGAGGTTGAGTCACGGAAGATGGTTGTGAGTCTAGGATGTGCGATCCAATGGAAGCAATGATGGCGTCAGCTTCCTCTGACACATCGTGTCGCATGAGCAACATCCACGAAACCAGCTGTGGGTGGACCAAGTTCACGGAGATGTAAGGTTGGTCGTTCGCAAATGCAACATATAGTATCGTGTTCCAGACAGCATACATAGGGAGCCATGAGGTGACCTTGGTACATAATACATCAGTCAACTGAGGAAATGGATAGAATCACATTTACTTGCCTCAAGAGCCTGCATCACGCTCGACTTGACGATCATTGGAACCCAGTCTGTCGTCAACATGCCCCGTAGCTCGTGGATTGCCACTGTGACCCACCCTATTTGGCAGCCTGCTCTTGGCCAGAATCTCCAGTTGCACCATCTCCGGGAACGCGGTGCCCATACTCTTGTCCTAGGCCTGCACCAACGAGATGGATGACGTGAACAGGAACCTTGGCTTGTCTCTCCACCTCGATGCCCTTGTGATGTCGATCAAATGCCGCGCCTCTCTGACGTTCGACTCGAATGATGACAACGTCAGGTTAAAATCAAGCCATGGACGATGATGGTCACCAAATCGTGGATCCTGTGTATGTCTGGTCATCGGGCGACAAGTTGGGTTGTGCCATGTCGCCCATTTCTCAGCTTTTCTGATGAATCGAACAGAGCTGGTTTAAGTCCATGGTCTTGGAATGCGGCACACTGACGCTGCTGGATACTTGTCTTGGAAGGGTGCATACTAGTACACTGTTGCCATGTCCACATGGGTCAACAGTGAGGTGAGTAAGTACAAGCCTAATCCGCCCATCGAGCTGGTCAATAGGACCAAATGGTCGCAGCGCACTGTCTCGTGACAGATATCAAGCTCCTTTGTGCCTTTGCTATCCTTGTCTTGATCTTCTTGCAAGCCAACAGAATATTTGGCGATCATGCCCTCGATCTCTGCTTTAAGTTGGAAGCAGAAATGTGATCGCTGGCCAAGAATCGAACCAAATGCCTGGCAAGGCACTGGAGCATGAGATAAGAGAAGGTGATGTTTTGACTGATCCTCAAGGCCGCCCCTCAAATCTCCTCATCGGAGCGAGCCAATGATGCAGTTCTTGAGGAAAGTCGAAGATAAGCTATACAAGTGGATGAATAACTCAGTGTCGTGCAATGTAGAGGTGGAAACAAACAGACCTATCGAATTGCTGTTCAAATACATCCACATCAACCTTGATAGGTCTATCCGCGTTGATGGCCATCATGTGTACCATCGACCGATTCTTGACCTTGATCTGAACCCATATCTAGAGAAGTGGGACGTCGATCCCGGCTCTGGGAATTTCTTCTAGGGCTTGATATCTATATCTGTTTGTGGGGTTGTGAGGACGAACATGAGCTACGGAAACCAAACATCTTGAAGCTTACAGAGCATCTATCTCCAACTCATACAACTTCATTGTCGCCTTCCTGGCCTCCCTTTCCAGTGCGCAACATGGCATCTTTGTTGACTTCCTTGACTTCCTTCCTGGAGAGTAGTAAATAATGTCAACATCGCATGGTGCAAGAAGTAACCAAGTTAAAACAAGCGCATACACACCAAATCTTGTTTTGACCGGGGCGAAATCCGTGGCATCAACTGTATATTCTGGTCTGGGTTCCACAAGCACCCCCATCTGGTTGTGACCACGTCCGAACATGCACAAGCTCGACACAGAGAGACTCGCCGAGATCACGATTTACATCGATCCGAATGCTGTCTTTTCCCCAGAAGAATGGATCAGGATGTCATTGAGCCTCCCAACGCTATATGCGATAGCACGGACTGTATCATGCATAAAGATCTGGTTCATTACCAGACTAAAAGTTCAGTATGAATCATTGACCAGTATACATTGGTCTTACTGGTAAACCAACAAGATAGTCACCAAGGATCGATTCTCAAATTTCTACAACTTGAAAGCGCGAGTTCTGGGTATCATTGAAGGAGATACCTTATGGTGTCGGCGTCAGATTACAAAGAATTAGCCATGGAAGTTTTGCATACCCCATGTACCAATGAATGTTCGTAAATAAAGATATTTGCCTCATCATCTTGATGATCTCAGCAGTGTAAAACAATGGCAGTGTATCAGTCTGCAAGGGTAACAGTCATCAGGCATCGAACCAAGCCTTCAGTAATATGCAGAATATTTACGGGATTAACGGATAAACAGCTGACTTTCTCCGGTACAGCACCGTCGGGAAGGGGATCGACCAGGGCGTAATCTTGTGTATTATCACTGAACGCGTATGTGGATGCTATCAGCACGCTCCCTAATGTTTGCCATCAGATCAAGGAATGGTACCTGCAAGAATGAACTATGGTAGACCGGTATCAGATGGGCAGTTCAGTGAGAGTGCAAAGTAATCAAGTACCAGTTTAGACCAACTATAGCGACTGTCTTTATATAATTTGCAAATAATAGGTCAACAATCTGACACATGCGGACACTTCTGTGACTATGACTGATTTCAGTCGTCAGTGCCTGGAAAGCGAGCATCAGCTTCCATGCACAATTTGGCTCATAAATTCTCCACCTCTACTAGCCAGACCCTCCACCTTTGATGTACATGCCTTAAGCTCACCTCTGAGTTCGGCTAGCACAGCCTCTATGGCTGACTAACCTCTTTAGAACGATAAGTCTGAGCTTGAAGTCACAGAGTAACATGAGTTCTTGTGATTGGCCCTTGATCCAGTGCTTGTGCTCCGCATCTGTCTGTTCGAGTAAAAATGTTCGCACAAGTAAATAATCGACATGGTTCCGAACAGTGACTTCCACAGCAACACAATAGTCTGCAGGTCAGAATGGGCGCGGGTGCTGTGGTCGCATTCCTTTAGGGCATCTGCACGCTTCTGGGTGTCCGCTGCATGCGTCTCAGCTTGCTCGAGCAAGTTGTTTACAATGACAAAGAGTTGCTTAGCTTGTCAACTTGCGCTGCATAGTCGTCTGTTCAGACATTAGGGCAGCACTGGCAAGATGGTGCTCAAGCTCTGCAACGTGATCACGTTCAGCGCGGGCTGCATCTGTTGTGTGCCGGCTTCGTATACGATGTGGCTTCATGATGGGCTTTGCTTCTTGAATGGCACTTGATTTCATGTGTTCAGTGTCTGCGATATGTTCTGAGGCTTCCCTCGCCCGACTGGCTAGTGTAATCTAGGCATTCTGGATCAGCATGCGTGACAGCAATCCATGACTATTATCGAAACATTGACAGAGTGAGAATCTAAGAGCAAACATTCACCTGTATTTGTGTCTTGGAATGTTTGAAGTGCAAGACCATATCTGTCATCTAGACTGTTCGTCACTGGTCGACACTTCAAACTTCAAGTCCTCAGTCTCATCAGTTCCAAGAATGTCCCCTTCGTCCCATTGGAGGCGCGTGGGAGCTTCGACCTTTGCATTCGTGCTCAGGTTTGAAATGTTCACGAGGCTCTGCGCAGCTGCGGGTATGGTGCCATTTGGCATCCCTGTACCTGAATGAGTCCCAGATGGGGACATTGCATGGCAAAGATCCTCGGTATCAGATTGAGGACCTGTGGGTGACATCGTGTGAGTCCCATTCAGCATGGGGGACTAGTGGTAGAGGTTGACTACCCGGAGTGTGTGTTGTAAATGAATTGCGACCCAAGTTAGTTGTACCTCCATTTGGATTTGATGGTGCAGCCTTACTGGATTCGGGGTGCTTGAGGAGAACGGAATCAACTTAAATGAGGCATATGAAGCAACATAGTGGGAGGTTAGACAAACTTATGAAGAGCATGGATAATCCCGTGACTATCACCTCTTGTAGGTGTAAACGATTATCTACCAAGCATAAATACTCTGCTACCCATCAAAGTCATCCCTGGTTTATGTTGAGCACAATCAGCCTCCGCTTTAGTGAAATAATAAGACTCCACCACCACTCACCACCATCCCCCGCGAATGATAGCCATCGTCTGACTGGTCTGAAGAAGCTGGCGCAGGACCCGCTTGCAACTGTGGCGAAATGAGGAGTGTCTTGTCGTTGGGCGCCGAGATCTGCGCATGCGTAGATCATATAGGTTGGTGTTCCGGCGACGCCGAACCCAAACTTGATGAGTTCCCACTCATGAGTGGGGATCCCTTGATGAACTGGATGTCGTCCATCACTTGAATCGACGCGATACTGCGGTCAGATTCCAGCCACGCATTCGGCCCTGCAAGGCGACGACTCGTTGGGATGCTCCAGAGCATGTCTTCCATCCGTTGAAACCATTCGACGATGGGGAACCGTTGGACGGCAGAACGTGCATGGAGGATCGCACGTTTCTCTTGTGTCGACTTGAGTGCCAACTTGGTCGTCTTAAACGGTTGCGACAACATGTGCGACATCATCGACTCGACAGAGAAATACTGAAAGAACGTAAGTGCTATGCCCACCATTGACACACAGTTCTACTCACCTATCCAGGCATCAACCTCCCAACCGACTGCCAACACCCAAGGCACCCTTCCATCCAAACTTGACAACAACCAAAAAAGGTTCGACATGCGAAGGAATGAACACGAAGTCAGCTCCGCTAAGCAGGTACGACAGTAACACCGTGAATTCGGCCTTCAAATACACCCAATCCGGATACATCTCCATCAGAAGCGCTGAATTTTCCGCGACAAACCGGCCATACAAGTTGACGACGGGTTCAACGCAAACCAGCTAGATCGAAGAGCGTTTCTCCAACCTGTCAAAGGATGTCAGTCATTTAGTTCATTGCGGATGAACGTCTATACAACGAAGGCATGATGTCGGCGATGAGATCGACACAGTTTCACTTGGACCACCGACCGACAAAGACGAACATGTCCGCGTCTGTGTCTGGTTTGATCCCAGCTCATTTCCGTGCTTGCCTTTTTATCTCAGCCGCTGAGCTTCCATTGCCTGATCGATCTGCACATCACGAATAGACACCGGGCTCCCGTCCAGCGTGGTAATGTCCATAGGATCCTGGTTGGGCAACGAGTTGACGCGTTTCAGCGTTCATAAAGTGCCCAGCTGCATTTTCCATACTTGTTCGACAAGCCAGTGACGCCCACGCTCGTTTGGTGGACGCTAGTGCAAGAAGCGGCAACGTGCAGCAGGTTAAGCGTGTTCCAGAACTCGACGTATTTCGTACGGTTCTCCTTGCTGATGAGTCGAACCCCGAACAAACACCTTCATTTCTTCCTTGGTACACAGCGGCCACAAACCTTCGAACTCGGCGTTGTGCAAAGATAGACATGTCGGGACGACCTTGGGCAACAAACATACTGGGGTGAGCGCGCGGCGGCCGTTGACATGGCAAATGTCGATCACAGGGTTCCTGCAGATGGTGGCTGCGATTGCCTGGTTCCATGTAGAGTAAAAATGGTCGAGCTGAGATCGTCCCTGCAAGCGGAGTACAGGTCCGCTTTCATCTGTGCGCGGAACACCGGGCTGTCGAGCACGTGGGTTTCCGCTTCAATTAAGTAGGGCTCGCTAAAGATGATAACCTTGATGGGTTCTGCAGGTTCGCCAGTGAGGTACTCGAGATCCCCTAACATTGGGTACGACCCAGAGAAGATCGACGTCCGTCATGGCCTTGCCCACGAGTGATGATATGACACCCAATACATCAATATTGGCGTTGAGTTTCCAATCGATGATCTTGTACTCCAGCGTGGCGATAAGCACCTTGCAACGTTTATCCTTGTCCTCTGGTCACCCAATGATAGCTGTTGACTATTTTGGACAGAAATTTTTCTTCTTGATGGGCGTAATCTGTGAGTTCCGATGCAGACTTGTTGCCGAGGCTCCCGCTATGATGGGGAAGTACTTGCTGGGATCCCTTGGTCTTGACTCCATAGCGGGTTGTGACAGATGACGTAAAAGGGTGCCATGGAGATCACCACAGCGAGTTCACCGGAGATGAGTGGAATGGTCAACAGGAGCGCGTACATTGCTTGACCATGGGGCTCCAACGGGCGCTCAGGCTGCAGTGTTTGATCGTCGATCACCAACACCCATACCAACACTGATTATAGCGAAGCCGACGTTCAAGTAATAATTGGGCGCGGTCAAGCTGGGTGCAAGACGATCATGACGCCGTCATTATCGACATCCAAGTCGCCGTAGTAATAGTTATCGTACCTGAACGCGTTCATCTGAACGTATGTAGGTTAACTTACTATGACCTCAAGCTCCCGAGTACTGTCCCACGAAGGCTGCGAAATCCTGGTTGTGGCCTCACTCGTTGAACGGACTGCGTGTGGGAAGCCGCGAATCGTTGAAATCAGCATGCATGACGATGCTCGGACTCGAAGTGACCTAACTCCAGCCTGGTTCAGCGAAAATCAGTACCCTCTAGAAGCAAAATGACATACCATGCACATGATTGCACCATGATATCCTCCCCGGTCCACCAAGTGTCTGCATTTCTGATGATGTTGGAAGGAATGGTCGTCACATTCTTCCAGCTGGAGCTCTGCTCGAAATTGCTAGAGTACCTAAATTCTGCTCCGTATGCCTTGTGCATGAATATGTACTGGTCGCGTATTAGAACGAGTTGTTGTCGTAGTCCGAGAAGTTGGAGAAAACCATAATCTTGTTGGATGCGCCCTTGCGCAAAAGTAGGTGATCAACAACCTGTCACCGCTTTCAGGACTCTATCTTTCCACACAAAACAGCTAGGCTTACCCCGGTGGACACGATCCCATCGCTGGTGCTGGGGTTATTGACCACGATTTCCAAAATCCCCGGGCCGTCGGCAATGTTGCTCAGAGTGACTGGCCACAAGAAAGCCAGCACGTTGCGAAGGACAGAATTGGGCTGACCCGCTTTCCTGAAGACATGTCGAATGAGATGCAGCCTGTTATGCAGGCACACAACATGGCACCATGGCTGAATGGATAAAGACCGAAGGAGTGGTGATGGCCTATTGAGGTCGTTTCTCCCAGCCGGCCGCAACAATGGGAGAGGTACAGTGTAACATTATCTAACGATGCTGAACAAAGCGGGTGCCATGACGGACAAAGGCCGAGGGCTTGTCTGCAAAGGGTGACGGCCTCATTAAGGTTCGTCGTTTCTCCAAGCCGATCGTAGCGATGGAGAGATCAAGTGCGACAAGAGGCTTGTTTACCCAGAATGATGACCTTATCAAGGTCCGTCATATCTCCCAAGCCAATCATAACGATGGCAGAGATAGTCTGCAACATTGTTCAGCAATACTGAGCGAAGTGGATGTTCTGATCGGCGGAGTTGAGGGCTTGTCTCCTGAGGATGGATGACCTCATCAAGGTCCATCATATCTCCAAGCCGGTAGTAACGATGAGAGAGATAGGCTGCGACATTGTTCAGCAACATTGATTGATCCAGGTTCTCCGACAGGAGAAAGTCGAGGGCTTGTATGCCAACGATGAGGACCTCATTGAGGACCACCGTGCCTTGACCTACAGTGATAGATCTAAGTTCGTCAACGGACGTGGACCGCCAAGCATGCCATCGCTAGAGACTGGGGGAGGCATCATGCGCTTACTGAAACCGAATATGCCGAATCCACGTGGGTGGCCAGGCTTAACATGCTCGGAGAAGATACAGCAGTTATAAATGTGTGATGAGTTCGCTAATACTCATGTTCGATTGACTTATTTGTTCAACTTGAAGTTACTCTGGGACTTGGATACTTCGAAGCCACTCGTACTCGACCTATTCATCCCTTGCGTTGGCGCCCCTGCTAAGACCGTCGCACGACGTCGACGAGGAGTTTGCATGAACATACTGATCAAAGGGAGCACTGGCGCCAACGACTCTGGAGCATGGATATATGAAAGGGATGTGCTTTTATCTCTCTCACGAGACGGCACTGGTAAAAGTGATGCATCTGGATCCGTAGACTGGGGGAGGATTTCATTATCTCCAAGGCGAGAAGAATGAATAATATTGACTGCGTCAGCGTTATTTTTATTGGGTCCCGGGGGTTGGTGTGTCTGTTGTACAATGATACTGTGAAGGGGATCGAAATATGGGCGCAAGTGGAAGTGCGACGCTCGTAGTTGTTTCCTCAACAACCTCTGTTTCGGGATCAGCTCATATTTCCCCAGTCAAACACGGCAGACTTACACTTGATGCTCTGGATCTACATGTTCATACGATCAAGTGCCACCTCACGTTCGGGCCGGATGTTCTCCCAGCTGAAATCGACCTTCTCCACCAGACCGCCTTTGCTCAAAACCAATAGGCTGCCGAACCACGAGCGCTTCGATCAACGTTCCGAGCAATACCTGTAAGATCTGCGAGCGCATCAGCATGCCCACGGGTCCAAGAAGGCCTCCCCAAAAGCGGTTTCATGGCTTAGGCCTGCTGAGGAGTCTGGGTTGAACGAACGGGAGTCTGATTGGGAATGGCTGCATAGAGATTTCTTCCAGCGAATAACTGGTGAGGTACACGCACATTCGTGTGGTTCGCCGTGGGTGTGGAGATGCGAAAAGTAAGAAAGTGCGTGTTTCTCTGTCGTGGTCACCGCTCGCCCCGAAGGAGCTGATTGGTCCATATATTGAAGCGACGCGTGGAGATGGTTGTCGAGGCCCAAGAAGACGTCTCAGGGAAACATTCGAGTTTAGTGAAACTACGTTTCCCCTCTAGCATGTTCGCATTTGGGCGACATCTACGAGCACAAGTTATTCTCCCCTTGGATTCCATTTCTGCAGCAATCTGACGTTCAGACTTGACAATGGGTGAAGCTTGGACAGTACAGTTTCTTGGCACGTGCTACAGTGGGCATTTCAAGAGGTGTGCGTAATCTGGATTGGGACTTCAATCTTGAGTGAGATCTCACCACAGCTGAAACAACAGTAGGAGATGTTCGTGTCACTGCAGCATGGCGGCTGGGCATCACCGGAGCCCCCGAAACTGATTCGGGCATTCGTGATTGTGATGCTAACGATGCTGCTGACGCAACTCTTGGTGTAGATCCCGCCCTTGAAACTGGAAGCGAACCAGCCCAGACTGTGGATGCAGAACTGAGCTGACTCCGTCTTTGAGGCTGATTTGCGACACCTGGGATAGTAATGTGGATCCTGATGGTGACCATAGAAGAGATATATCGATGCGACTGTGACTGTTCCTCGTCTTTCTCTTTCTCCTTGAAGGCGAGTTTGAGTGGATCGAAGACGGGGAGTATTCAACCGTGGGCATTGGATGGAACCGTTGTCGATGCCGATTTTCCTGGGATCTACATTTAAGAATAGGATATGCGCGACGATGGCCAACATACTGTGCCCATGGACAGGAGTTGCTGTTGTCAAGTCGCAGTAGACATCTCCCATTACCTCTCCAGCCGTTAGCATGGGGTACAACCATGCGCTTCGGGAAACATTCACCAGCTTGAGACATGGAATATTTGCAGACCCATTTTCCTCACATCTATTCCAAGTCGTTACACACGTAGGTTCTCAGCGAAACGGGGAAGGATACGTATGGTGCGATGCTAGTACTTCTCTAACTCATTCTTCTGCTTCAATGGGCTGGGAAAGATAGTGTGATACTGTTCAACGACACTGACCAATGTGAGCCCCGACGGGCGAAGGTTGAGGGCTTGTGTCCCGATAATGAAGGCCTAGTTGAGATAGTTTGCGACATTGTTCAATGACGTTGAGCGACCAGGCTGTCCTGACGGGCGAAAGTCGAGGGCTTGTTTACCGAGGATGATGGCCCCATCGAAGTCCGTCGTTTCTCCTAGCCTGTCGTAACAATGGGAGAGATACAGTGCGACAGAACGACACTGAACGAAGCGGGTGCCCTGACGGACAAAGGCCGAGGACTTGTCTGCCAAGGGTGATGGTCTCTGAGGGCCGTCATTTCTCCCAGCCGGTTGCAACGATGGGAGAGATAGAGTGCGATATGTTCAACGATGTTGATCGATATTGGTGCCCTGACGGGTGAGGTTGTGGGCTCGTCTCCCGAGGATGATGGCCTCATTGAGGTCCGTCGTTGCTCCCAGCTGGTTGTGACAATGGGAGAGATACAGTGCAACATTATCCAACGACGCTGAACGAAGCGAGTGCCCCAATGGGCGAAGATTGAGGGACCTGTCCGCCAAGGGGGATGGCCTTGTTGGAGTTTGTCGTTTCCAAGCTGGTTGTAACGATTGGAGAGAGAGCTTGCGACATCATTCAATGTCGCCCTAATAAGCAAAGGTCGACTGTGTGTGCTTGAACACGAGCGTCACGATGAGCAGGTCCGTCAACCCTTCAGCTGTAGCTGTGGGTCGTCGTTGGTCAGAAAATATGTGTACTGCGTGCAGGACAGGAGGTGAGGTGAACTTGCCTCTTTGTTTTCACTAATGATGTTGGAGAAGAGCGTCAGGTCGATCTTGGCGTCGACTCTGCGTTATTGTAGGCTGATGCCATACACTTGACGCATCTCGATCCTATGAGAAAAATAAGCGGGGTCCACCTATGGCCGTGCAGGATCAGCAAAAGATTGGCGAGAATGAAGAGAGATGGAGAAGTGAAGTCACCTGGAGTACGTAGCACTGGCCTGCCTTCTCTTCTTTAGCACATCCAGGGCTTTGGGATCATACCCGGGGCGATAATGCCATCGCACACTTCTCTCAATGTGATCTTTGCAGTAACGAGGTCGCATGGCGCAGACAATGAAATAAAGCACCAAGCCTGTGTTACGTCAGTCAGATTCACACCAACTTCATTAGGGTTGAGACTGACCTCGCGCACGGCGGGCATATGGAGTGGCATAAGCGACTCTTTGAGGTCATCGACTCCGTACAGCTGTTTCACCCAGCTCGATACCTACTGTAGCACCAGCAGGAGAAACGTGCTTGAACGAGGCAGCCACTGGAACATTCAACGCTTCCTGAAATTCCTTAACCACGCATACGAGTTGGGCGTGTCAAGGAGATTGATGTACCCCAGCAATCCAGACAACACTGCAAATATTGATGAAACATGAGACATTGAACGACACCATACGTACGCACACATGCACCTTTCGAAAGCAACTCGTCCTTCGTCACTGAATGCCTGGGCTGGTTTCTGGTGCCGTGCCGCAATACGAGCTCTGCATCTGTGGGCTCTTGAGCGACCACGCATACTGCTCCCTGAAGTATGTGTTGATCGCGTCGTGATTAGCCAGGGCGGAGAGCACGCACACGTGCACACGGTTCTTGGCTGCGCAGAGCAGAGTGCCACCAATGTCGATCTCCTTGACTAGCGGATGAGTAGTTGAGATAAATGGAACAGCCATGTTGGCGTCATGTTAAAAGTCGTTGACGTAATTGTTTCGGGAAAACGTTGGGTAGCAGCCTTGTGCTGAGCGACTTGAGGGCACAGATTGCTGGTGATGGTCTAGACGCGGGACTCCGCTGGCAGAACCCGAGTCTTATCAACCCCTCGGATATTGCCACACTGCGGCGTAGGCTCATCATAGGCTCATCTCGGACACGGTGGTGCTGATCACCACTGATGATCCATGATAATCACGATATATGCCTGTGCCCTAGTATAAAGACAGCCACTGGGTTGAACTGCTCCCACTTGTGTGCCATCACTGCCCATCAGTACTGCTGCTC
>JBBPLX010000864.1:0-14191 GCA_038090015.1 Leccinellum albellum
CTAGTGGTCTCACAAGACGGCAAATGGATCGTGAGTGGACGAGGAATGGGCAACTTGAAATGGCGGTGTGGAACGCGGCGAACCATAAGAAAGTAATAGAATTCAAAGCACATAGGAATTTCGTGCGCATAGCGGATGCTTTCGGCTGACGGGAAGAAAATTGCCACTGGATCGGATGACGACACCGGTCATGTCCTGCGGGCAGACACGATTACTGTTGTAGCGCGAGCGTTGAGCGGTTAAGTGTGCGAGCGTGGGAAATCTCAACGCAGTGGGAAATCTGACGAGGGATCGGACGAGAGTGAGGCGGGGACAGAGCGTATGGGTAGCTCTCTTGCCTCTGTCCCCTATGGTTTGTGGGTCTCTTTTATGTGCTACTACTCTATTGCTAAGGTAATCAATATATTCTGGATGACTGATCTTCTCCTCGAGGGGTTTCTCCCCTCGAGGAGTAGATGACTTATCATGACGCATCGGGTCACGTGTAGCTTGCCTAATCGGTCCAACTAATGGACTCTAACAAATCTGATCGATGAGGTGATCAGCGTATATCAGAAATGGAACTACTTGTGTTGGAATCGAATGGGCAAAGAGTAGTGGAGGTGATACCGGGTCCGCGAACAGGTCGGAGTAGTCGTCTCAGACTGCAGCGAGGTAAGTAGAAGTCCAGAGGCCATTCCGCGCGCATGTTTACTAACCAATACATCCGATGAAAATGCAGGCGGCGGTCACTAATCGCGATTCTGCATACGAAGCGTCGACTTCCACAGTCCAGTATGCGGCGAGCCGCGGGCTAGAGGGAGAAAGAAGGCCGGCAAGTCAGCGAGAAACCAACACTAAGTACGGTACTGCAACAAGCCTCAGGTACGCTTCTGTACTGGTCTTGCCCCCCGACATCTTCCTAGGGTCCACATCATTAGAGACGCCGATAGCAGACTACACCGTTGCAATGAGAATTGCTGAAGCTCTGTTTGAAGGTCAACATGAGTAGTCAGTTGATCCGGCTGTATTATATGAGTAGTGGGAATTGGAAAAAGTTTGCCTGTCGAATATCAACGTGCACATCTCACATGCAATTTTCGCAGGTACCTTTCGTCAATAACCACATTAAGTTGTACCGATCCTTGCCCGACAACCTCTCGCCCGCAAAGAATTTCTGTTAATAGCCAACAAGTATTATTGCTTCACTCCAGCTATATTTTAGATGGTTGTGTTCATTCTAGACATCCTACAGGTACCGGTCACTATTCGTCCGTTGCAAGCTATCAGCACAAATCAATGACTAATAGGATTGTCGACATACCGTTTGGCCGAAGATGCGGCGCGAGTTGCAATGCGCACGCTCCTCCGAGTTGAGTCCTGCACTACTGTGGACAAGGTTGTGGGACGACCAATCAAACGTTCCTTCCAGTACGTCCGTTCTGATACTTCATCAGTCAGCGAGAGTATGGGCGGACAAGCGTCATTGTCAGCCCGGAGATTGAGAAAGAGCGATCGAATGTGTTCATAATCCGGTTTTTGCGTGAACGACAGATTGCGGGAGTAGGAAAGGAGGGTATGGAAAGCAGAAGGTAAGCCAGTGCAGATCTGCTCGATCGAAAGAGACCGTTTCTGCTGCAATAAATGATCTATATTGGATGCAGCACTGTCGTCTATCCAGGGGAGTGATCCACGCGCGAGATAAATGAAGAGGTAAGCAAGCGATTCCAGATCGTCCCGACGACTAAGTTGGTGACCCGAGTGATGATTGAGGGAAGCAAATGGAAAAGAGCTGGTGACAGGAACACCTCGGTCACTGAGGAACGGGACATGAATCCGGGAACTCGGATGTCTGTAAAACTGAGCAAGGCCGAAATTGAAGAGATAAAGGTGGTTGCTTGTCTGTCCAGTGACAAGGGGCGCAACGAAAATATTCTTGGGACAGATATTCGAGTGTATGCAGCAACGAGAATGAATCTGTTCAAGCATCGTTATCTTGAGGTGATCATTGGACAGTTTCAGAGTGTAAATAATGGAGTAATATATCACTCAACTCACCAGTTGCTCCGCTAAGACGGTGATTGTGTTTGCTGCCATCTGCCACCCACTCGACTTGAAAACATCGTACAAAGTTGATCCGAGGTCCTCGAACACAAGGACCTGGAGGTGTAACTCATGTTGATGTTCCCTCCCAGATCAGACAACACTGGGAATACCTTGAAGACCGAGAAGTGCCCGGAGGACGGGGTGTTCATTTGCTAAGGGATCGTGACTAAAACTACGAGGGCTAAGATGGCTAGTCTTCACAAGAACTGCGTGATCTTCGTCACGGTGGAGAAAGTCGACTGCCCGATATATATTGGAGCCTGTGAAATTTGAGCCAGTCATGGTCAATGAAAATAGTTTGTAGTCGCACCATGGGCGCATTTCCCTATGTTTTGCTTCAGCCTAAATCTTCCATCAATGCGTATGAGCTCCGAGTCCATGATCCGGTGAAGTATCGTCGTATGGGAGTACCGTGGCAGTCACTGGTATATGAGTCAATGACAGTGTTCCAACTTCCAGACAGTTAAAATTTCCGGTCACAATGTCAACGTCTTGGCAGGAAGCACTTGCGAGTCAAGGCTCGGCTAGTAATACATACTAGTACATATTAGGCTATATGACGTAATCGACGTTGCGGCGTGCTCCTAGGCTCGACGGGAAGAGTCAGGCGTGCGACCTACTGGCAGTCACAGTTTACCCCTGTCTCTGCCTCTGTACTATGTCACGTGCTCCGATGACTCCAACTACTAACTACGCTCAGTCTTTTCCCCGTCTCGCCGGTGGGCGTACACCTTGCCAGGGAGATACTCGCCCAGAAGTTCTAGTCGGCGCTGTTGCCCGTGGCTTCAATCTATCCGAGGAGGCTGTGAATAAGTTTACGATCTGGAAAACAATCCACCAATTTTGATAAAGTCAGCACAATTTGATTTCACTGCGTACGAAGTATCAATAATCATCTTACGGGTACATCAAAGTATCGTAACTACGTTGCATGAGCTTGAACGTGATTCGTCCTAGTATACATTCCGGGCGGGGCCTCATTCACTACAGGGTTTTGTGTTGCATGCGACCTTGAACTCGGCGTCATCCCACCACCCAATCAAGTCCAAATCTCTGGGACCTCCGACGGTCTCTACACGACATTCAGTGAAGGTGAGTCCACATTTGGTCCCTTTGCGGGTGGAAATGACGTCAAAGAGAGTTTGCAAATCAGAGGGGGGCGCATCCATATTCTCGTCTCCTGAGAGGTCGATATGATACAATTCGAGTTCCTCCAATGCGGGTGCAAGGTGTTGCGTTTGATCGGTGTTGCCATCTTGATTGCCTAAGAGTACAGAGGCGATGTCAGGCACGTAGCCTAGACTCAGTTTGATGTGCCGTATGTTTGGAAGCCGTCCCAGCATGTCCGTCCAAAAGTCCAGTGAGAGTGGGGGTGACACGAGATGGATGCTTTGAATATCTGTTAAGGGTATGGAGCTACAAATACTGCATAAGATGTCGGATGTGCTCTCCATGAAAGCAGTAAAGTGAACTTGAAGTTGAGTGCTGTGGCCATCAGACTGATCATGCAACGTGAAGAAGCTTGAGTCTGAGCAGTATGTACGCTCCGATGTTCCAAAAGCGAGGCTTGTCCCCATGCTCCAGTTGGAAAAAAGCAGAGAGCGAAATATTGGGCCAGCTGGTGTTGGATAACCAGACCTGCCAATCCTTCGTGCTAGGTGAGATGCCAATTGGGTATTATAAGCATTGGCTGAGTTGTCTTCAACCATTAAACATCTCAGTTTCATGAGTGTGGTCAAAGGGATGTCTACACAGGATAGCAACGCGATAATTGTCGAGATTGGGGCACTGATGGACAAATCGGAAAGATGAGATAGATTGATGATTGGGGTAGCATTGAATTCTTTGTTTGACAGGAAATCGCAAGCACCAGCAAGAGCATGACAGAGAGATAGACGAATGAGGTGTGGCATACAACGGAGCACAGCAAGAAATCGTGGCATGTTTAGCTGAAAGGGCACAGAAATGGAGCCCAGATCCAAGTATGTCAATGTACGCAATCCGAGCGAATACCATGGCACCCCACAACACTCTAACACCAGCGTACGGAGGGCTGGAGTGTCTCCTTTGAAAAGTGGCTCCTCTCGTAAGTTGAGGTTCGATATTTCCAAATGCTGCAGGCAAGGAGCACGCGAGGAGAGGAATTTGGAGAATAAACGATATCCGTGTTCATTCTTGTCATCCAAATAAATACGCAACTCTTGGATGCGTTCTAAATGGCTCGTCACCTGCTCCACAATGGACAGATATCCAGGGAGTCTATCTCTGTTTTCAATTGCGAACGTCAGGCGGACCTTTAATGGAGCCTTCTCTGATCTAGCTAATAGTTCCCGTGTCCAGCGGATTGATGTAGTGGGAAGGTAGGTCCAAAGAGTCCGACAATTGAGAGCCGCATCCCGCCAGTGGCGACAAACATATGAAACATTGACCCATTTAGGTGCAGCTGGTGAGAAAATATCGTAATCCTCGAAGAGATAAGAGTCGCAAGCGTTGTGGATGAATATGGTTTCGAGCATCTCAGCTGGAAGGCGATGATAGACGGGGGAAGGGGAACTCCTCCGGCCGCTCTGGGCGACGCGGTAAAAAGGTTGTAACACCAGGGTTAGTTCATCAATCTGTTCATCCATACGAGCTGGAGCTACGTCTTCCAAGTTGGTAAATAATCCGGAAGCTTTGCGTAGATTGTACACGCTCAGGAGGCAAAATGCTAACACGCGAAACTATACGAGCTGGCTCATCAGCGCTCGAAATACAATAGTTGCGTGAAATTTTACCTTCCAGATAAATGATGGCAGTAGTTCAGCAATAAATTGTTCGTGCACCGTAATGGAAGCGAGGCCTGCCAGGCGGCCGCGCTCTTTGAAAGACTCGCAGCCTTACGCGTGCACCACTCCCTTTCCCCAATAAATATCTTGTCTGTGGTGGTTCCTTCGCAGTGAGCTCCCAGGAGCTCCGGGTAGCTCGAATGCTCAGCCTGAAGCTCCTTGGAGTTGTTTCGTAGACAAAGATTTGATTCGGTTCCATAGCATCGCAGGCGTATTAGCCTGAGGGTGACGGTAGGCTGCAACTGCTCTCACCGCTATCGTACCCTGGCGGTGTTCCGATATGACTAGCTTCGATTCAATCACGTCCGCCCATTGGAAATGCTTGAATTTTCTGCTCTTACGGATGATGAGGACCACGATAGATGCCTGCCAGTCACAGCAAAATGTCGTTGTCAGCGACATGTTGGTGAAGTAGGTATGTAATACGAACCGTCTCACTGCCCGACTTCGGATCACTGAATCTCTCGGGGTATATTGTTTCTTCGCAAGGTTCAAACATTAAGTACAAACACCCTTCCTTTTCTTCGAGCAAGAAGTCTCTGAAGCCTCTTTCAAGCTTCTCCAAGTCTCCATTCGCGGTATACACTATGCAACCAATCTATCTGGGGTGGCGCCCTCGTATCGCCGTAGCTGTATCTGCGAGCCTGACCAACTCTGTCGATACCCACCACTTTCTTACCTTCCCCTACACCGCTTGCCTGATGGCCCGACCCGGATCCTCGAAGAAGGGTGTCCAGACGCAAGAGCAAATATGAATGGCCGCCCGAGCGTCTCTCTTTACACAGATCTAGGGCTGTGCAGTCCGCCGCTCTGTCTCTCAGCTCTGGCACCTCCATGTTGGTATCTCCTAGGGGTCCGGAGCGTACTACAAATTACCAACCAGTCAGCACTGCGCGAGGTGGTTCCACAGCTCACGTCTACCCGGCAGGTCCCGGGTCGACGAATGCCCCTCACTCTTTCCTGGAACTCACAGTACATTTGTGCGTCCCTCCCCAATATATCCTTGCCCGTGCGCCCACAACGATATCCAAAGGCTGATCCTGTGCGTCGTGTATGACTTTCGGCTTCGCATACAAGTGAAACTAACTTCCAAGTCAATTTGCTTGTACTAGCGGTATTTATACGCATTGAATACTTAGTTACATTGCACAAACCTGACTGGCTCGCATCCAACGTTCTTCTCTCCTCCATATGGTAGGAGCAACCCTGAACTAAGCTCCTTTCCACTGCACAACTATGTGATTTCAAACAATCTTCGTTTTTGTACTAGTCAGAAAAAATACCCAGTCATGGTGAGTCTACATTTGCCTTCTCGCGTGAAGAAATGGCATCGTAGAGACGTTCCAAATCAGAAGGCAAACCCGTAGCGGACAGATCCACATCACTTCCTGACGAGCTACACACACTCCTGAGAGGTGGATCCCATCGATCTCATCCAACTCGAGTTCTTCCGATGCAGGTACAAACATCTCGTTTTGACCCCGACCAGTGCCACTATCCTCAGCTTCTATGGAATGTTGAGAAGGGAGAAAGAAAATAGAGGCTATGTCAGGCATGTCGCCTTTGCTCAGTTTGATGTGTCGTACGTTTGGAAAATGACCCAATACATTCCTCCAAACCCCACAGAGGACGGGGAGTGGATGAAATAGATACTTTGAATATTTGTCAAGGGCACAGAGCGACAGACCTTTGAAAGGTGATTGCACTCCTCGACCGTCATTGGTAACTTTGGCAAAATAACACTGATGCGTGCGTGTTTCCACATCGCCCGAATTTCACTTTCGCGTTCTGATGCACTGAAGATGAAGTCCACTGTCAAAGAGTCGGAGCGGATAACCAGCGAACGAATTGCCCGATCGTGACCAGCTGGTGCTGGATCATCGAGTTTGTCAAGTCTTGGTGCAAGAAAAGGCACCAGTGTGATGTAGTCATTGAAAGTGTACGTATCCTGGGGCACACATCCCAACTTGACTCTCTGGCTTGTTCCGAGTGGGATATTTATATGATGCGACAACGTAATAACTGTCGAGAATGTAGCAGTGACCGAAAGTTGGGTGAGACGAGGTAGATTTGCAATTGGATATCACTATATTCTCCGCTAGACAAGAGATCGCGGGCGCTCTGAAGAACATGGTGGAGAGACAGATGTAGGAGGTATGGTAAATGGTGCAGCATGGTAAGAAACTGCGCAATGCTTGGACAAAAGCAGCAAGCATTGGGAACATCCGACACATGGAGGAATGTCAAGCAGCTCGACCGGCATGAATACCATAGCAATGAACACCTCGACAACTTCTGTGTACGGAAGGCTGGAGTCGTATACCAGGATGATGCCATCAAGAAGTTGAAAGGAGAGCTTTTGGATACGTTCGAGTGGTTCATCACCTCCCTCACAACGAATGAAATTCTGCACAGACCCTCAGTAGTGCCTTCTCCGATCTGTTCAATAACTCCTGATGTGAGCCCAAAGAATCGAGCAATTACGAGCTACAGCCCGCCAGCGGCAGCAGACGTACAAAACATTGCACCAACTAGGGCCAGTTGAAGTGGACAAAATGTACTTCTCCTCCGAATACGAGTAGCGAGCATTGTGGATAAATATTCCTGCAAGTAACTCTATTGGAAGGCGGGAGATGGGGGAAGGGGAGTTCCTTTGCACGTTACGGCTAGAATCGCACAACACTTCATCCATGTGAGCTATGGTAGTGTTTTCCATGAGGTGTGTACTTTAGGAGATGGTACGTCAACGGTGCAGTGGGAGCCGGGTACCACCGCCAGAGAATTAGGGACTAAAAGTAAAGGCACGAAGCTATAAAATTGGCATACCACTGATCGATACCGGGATGATGAGAGAATTACTGGCGTCAGCTAGTTCGCTCAGGCAAACTGCTCTCAGATTTTATGTCGAAAGTGGTAATCGCGAAAGGAGGTTCAAGTTGTCCTCAAATTCCGATCCGACCCTATGACTGCCAGTGCTTGCTGTTGTTTGGCTAATATAAATTGTTGCTATATGCATTTACCTTCCGGTTCTCGCATTCAATTCCAGGGTGTCGAATCGCTCAGAGTGACCTAGATGTGCTATAGCATTGCACTTGAAGCATTATATGTACATACATGAATGGTTTCCTTAGAGCTCTGGCGGTGCTCCAACTGGATCGACAGGTATTACACCTCACATTGACAGGATCGCATATCAACCTTGTTCGCTGATCTGATGGTGGAGCGTCCAATTTCAGTGGCGAGCATAGCATATATTGCTTTCTATGTGTACATCTGCCTATGTAACTTCTCGCTTGTCATTCGACTGCATGAGGATTTCTGATAGCCTGATCATGTGAATGCGGCGGCAGCTTCTCGGCTTTCACTATAATCGGTATGACTCCTAGCAAAAAAAAAGTTCAGCGGCTCCCAAAAGACAAACTGACAACTTGCCTCCAGTTGGAAGATACCAAGACTGATGATCACAAACCCGCAGAACAGATTCAATAAACATAACGTGCGACGTGACCGAAATATCTGGAACCATCCAGCTTTTAGTACCAGCGGTAACGCGTATAAGGACGTCTCGGACGTACAACGCTCCTCATCACTATTGAATATCATTTCCAGCACTTTCTTGGCACGGACATCAATTTCCTCGGGCGTCTCTCGGAGATCGGGATCCCAGGTTTCGTCGTCTTCTGCAAACCCTTTCTCGAACGGGTAACCCGGAAAGTCCTTGGCGATCTCCGACATCTTACGTCTCCTATTGCACGTTGATACACCATTTCTTTCACGAACATTCTGTGCAAAAGTTTTGAGTGCGTGAAACCTCAAGATCAAATACATTAATGGTAACTTGAAACCCCACCTCTACGATTGTAGTCTGAAGATCTGGCCGGATGAGTCCTCGGAACGTAACCTGGTTGGTCTTGATCGCGCGGGACAAGGGGCTGCAGTATAGCTTCTCTGGAAGAGGAATGCCGTACTCAAGTTCTGTCTTCCACGCGTGATGGGCGTCTTCCGCCTGTTCTATGCCAAGCGCCGTAAGCTCGGGATCGGCTGTGATGTATGTGATAGACGACCAAAAAATGAAATGAAATAGCCCGAATCAGAGACTCAGACATGGACAGGGTTCGCGCAAATGCCTACTTACGCCCCCACACAAGCTCCCCATCTCCGTTGCGCCTCGCCCAGTAGCTGCAGTGCATGAAGGAGATGAGATTCTGCTGCACAACCAAACCACAGATCAAGCTTGCCTCGTCCATTCCTGTGGTCGCCAGGCCAGTCCCAAACGGGTCCCAATCAAATCAAATCACGGAGTGAGTCTGAGCGTGACGTGCCTCTGCGTACTTTTCCACAGCCAGGTTGTCTGAAGATGTGGATGAATGACGGTCCGTGAGTCCGTCACTCTGAGGAAATACCGTCTGATTAAGCGACGCGACGTACGGTATCCCTCGCCATGCCTCCCTAGAAAGACGACCTTGTAGCGTGTCTCCGGCGGCGCGTTCACATGGAGTCGTTCAATCTCATTTTTGAATGTCGTCCAGCGGTCAGCACTGTCGTCTTTGAGCCCGAAACGGGGAGGTATCTAGAACGGAAACGAGCTCAGATGTTCTCGGCGGTGACCCCGAGTCCGGAACAAGGCTCACAGCCTGCAATCGCTAGAGTAGGTAGATCAGATCGATGATCAGTGCACCCTGAAGCAAACGAGAGGATGCACATACGTTGTCATCTTTTGATTCTGAATCGTCTTGGAGGAAGAATCCAGATACGGTCTGGAGAACGAGATGGATCAGTGTCTGACTTGGAGGTGAGTTTGCATCGACCCCGGTCACGGTCCCCGCTGACTTGAAACCTGTCTGTACTCACCGTGTAGCGTAGTACTAGTTCGCCCATGGATGTCGCAGCCAACGTCGCTCAGGCTATGTTCTGTCTTGAGCCCGTCGAACTGCAGAACGATTAAACTTTTCAAATTGATCACAAATCACTGCATACACGCGTACTCGGATTACCGCGACCACGCTGCAGGGCCGCAGTTGCCACGAGGTAGCGGTGTCGAAGGTCCCAGACTCCCTGATAGGGTTGCTCCAATTTCTTCCGACTTCGGAGGGACGACCACTGGCACGGCTACCAACGCTCCCGCGGTTCTCGGAAGCTTCCTAATGACCTTGCGGATCCGAATGCCGTGTATGTGCTGCTGCGACTGTTTCTCAGCTACCTGCATGCATAGAACAAGCTGCTAATACTATGTTAGTACGCTTACTGAGTTGTGCTGCCATCATGCGGCAACGATATTCAAACCTTCAATCTTCAAAGAGCACGGGAAGCTGATATGATGGAAAACCAACGGTCGTCATTCAATGAGATGAGGTTGGTCCAGAGAACTTCAGGCATTTCCGAATCATTCCGATCCTGTGCTCTGGTTTATTCACAACACCCCAATTCAACTTGGCATGCATAATACGAGGAAGGTACCCACAGTCAGAAAGACAACTAGCTACGATAAATATATTTACGGTACATGTAATTGAAAGATTGAAATCAGACCTTCAGCAAGCATCATAGTACTACTATTACACGGAAAACAAGAGGGGAACCCAGAACCATGACCAGCGGAGAGGGATAACAAGCAGTCGGAAACGAAGACGATACTTTTCAATAGGATGAGGGAATAGTCAACCTCGAGGGAGCAGTTCCAAACACAGGTACAGAAATGATCAGTTAGAAGCAGCATATTTAGCGTAACCACGGTAAGCGGCTTGAGCATCGCCGTACAGCGTCTCGAGCAGGGATCTTTCTTGTGGGCTGAGTCCATCCACCTCCCAGTCAGAGATAGCGAACTCGAGCTTCTCCCTATTGAGGAGCCGTCGCACGATCGTCTCCTTCCACTGCCTCCAAACTTTCGTGTCGTTGGGAAGGAGTTCATTAAGAAACCTGATCGGTTCTTCAGGCTGAAGAACAAGAAGGGCAAAAACGACGGTAGTTGTGAATGTGCCTAGGGTGTACTTTGTCAAAAACGGCTTCTGGAGTACGCTGTTGAACAGGATGTCCCGTTGGATCTTGTCCTTGTCCAAGGAGGCCAACCAGGAGTTGTAAATCCAGGAAACGCCAAGGGAAGCGACAAAAAGAGTTTGACCAAACAGGGAAGCTTGGGGGATAAGGAGCAATTGGGCGATGAATTGGATAGTAAGAAGCGCGGAACACCACCCGATGCTTCTTAACTCAGCCTCACTGGAGAAGCTGAGAGAGAAGCTCCCACGGGTGATAGAGTTCACGGCACCCTCCGCGCCCTTGAGCAAGACGATCTCTTTGCCTGAACCAAGGATACCATCTCCAGGAGGGGAACCCATGGCAGGGACTGGATGTGTGAACTGAAGCCTTCCTGAACCAATGACTAGCGAGGCGATTCCGTTCGCGAGAGTGCCCAAGAGGATCAATGAGAACGCATACCAGTCCTCAAAAACGCCACACGCCACACAGCCAGCGAGACTGACAGCAATGGGTATGGTGGCAAAGATGGGGGTGTAAGGGTTGATGCGTTTGGGATACATGCGCGCCGCAGGGACGTGACTGAGCTCGATAACTGTGACTCCGACAGCCTGCGTCTTTCTCCCCTCGACAGCCTTCCCGTCCAGAGCAGCACATTCTTTCACAACTAGGGAAGCCAAGTGGCCAGTATCCTCAATGACGGTACCCGAGTGGGCGGCTCTGAACTTGGGACCCTTGGTGATATCCACGTCCACCAATTTGGCGGGATCAGTCTGAACACCAGGGAAAAAGCCGTCATGAATCCTTGACTTTGCGAGGAGACCGAGTCGCTTGGCAATCTGGTATGATCCTGGAGAGTTGTACCATCCTAACCACCGTCTGCTCTCGTATACATGGACAGTGGCTATGGCGGACACAGCCTCGTCACCACCAATGACGCCGGCCACACCTGAGGTACTGAGGGTGAAAGGAGACTTGTCAAGGGGCAAAGTGGGGGCAACCATTGAGCGAAGAGTGTGTATGCTAGGCATATCAAGAATGTATATATCAGCGCAGTGGAAGATGCAAAGAAAACACCTACAAGGAGACCATCGTCGATGACACGATTGAGTTCGTACAGCAAGTTTAGTGTTTGGTTCGTGTTTCTATTCGGGGATGACGCGGGAGTATGAAATGAGGATTCGTTCGTGAGCCAAAGGATTTATATACAGTTCGTCACATGCGGCTATAGGTGGAACGATTTTCGCGATAAGCCACCTGGTGGAGGCGCTATTAAAAAGGCGTGGGGACTCGGTCACGTCATTCTTGCCAGTGGCCGGGACTCCATTGACCAACAAGACGGCCACTGGCACCGCCTGCGAGACAGGTCATCGATCAACATACAATGCATGTTCGTTCACGAACAACATGTGTGCGGCAAAGCTCCGATCCAATGTAAGCTCGGGTGTGCGCAAACACGCCCCCCCCGGCGGGTCGCCGATCTCCAATAGGTTAGCTTTTGCGTAGTACCACAGCATTCCGTCTGGTCTCCATCGCACTCCATGTTTTAGAACCGCTTTCCATTGCTCCCCGTGAATCGCGGACTCGGAAACTGATACAATAGTTTGGGTACGTACCAAGTTGGTCGTATACGTGATGGCCACTTAGTGGAGGGTACGACCATAGCGCATCGGCCAGTTACTGCACTCGCAGTGACCGCGAGGTAAGCACAGGTTTCCACTCGAAACGCCGGACGTCGGATAGCATTTTCATTGACACGTTCTTGTGGCAAATTGGAGTGAGGACCCACTACGTCATATATGAATCCTTGGAGCTCGGACAACTTTTGATCAGATCCAGGAGGTGGTGCGCTTTCGGCCAATAACCCATGCCATAGGCGGTAATTAATACCTGGAGTGCCATGGTGAAGGGGTAAACACTTTTTGTCCATTTATACCTCGCCAACACATCACCTTAAACAGGCAGCCTGAACGCGTTCGCTCAATGAATGATTCGATGGTCGTGTGGACAAACTCGTGTTCACCGGCACATTTGCCAATAAACTGCCATGGTCATTGCTTCAGCACGACCGTGACGTGCCGCGTTAAACTTTCCTATATTTGTTGATCATGGGTTCAGGATATAAAAGATAAAGTTCCAGAAGTGCAAGCATCGTGTTTTCAGAGATGACGTGGCTGATCGAATATCTAGGATAAGGTATTGCCAGTGACTTCCTCGAACTCTTCGGAAGAAGATATGAGACACAACTTGGTTCGACTTTGTCTGGGAATTCAGTAACGTTTCATCACACTTGGGCGCGCTTAGACGTCCTAATATATGCATACAAGATCTCTCTAGTTTGCAAGCCATCGCACCTGAATGTTGGGATGCCGAGGTAGCCTGAGTCAATGATGGAAATTTGCCGTCCTCCATGCGTCCGCCGAATCGATGTACCGAGGTCTAGTTGTACTTCGCGAAAGCTAGATTCGATAACCTGCGACCTCAGAGGCTCTCGGCCCGTTGCCACACCAGGATCAGAAGCCAAGTTGCGGCAGGTTTGTCGTTAACTTCACATCGTAACATCCAAGTTGCTGGAATCCAGATTGCCAGTGATTCAAGGTACTGCAGACTCTTTGAGTTGTGTAAAGGTCTCCTCAGATCCATTAGGACGGATAATTCCGCCGAGTGGACCATGTCAACACCGTCTGAATGTCGATGTCACCGGTCACGGCGGTGTAAAGCCCCTCTTTTTCTCTTTCTCGAAAGCTTATGTCGCTCGTCGGTTCATCTGGTGCGGAATTACAATTTCGAGCATGCGGATTCTGAGGGAGAGTAAGGAAACCTTCGTCTTCATGATCGATGGAGAGGGGTATCCCAGGAGAGGGGTATGAGGGCGAGGCAGCGATTATGCAGGGCCGTGTATAACATCACAGCCAGTCCTTTTGTGGTCAGTCCTCACCTGCTATTATCCATGGAATCCACTGGAGCGCGCCTCTCCACCGGGAAACTAAGTATGATATTAGCATCCATTATCAGAGGGGGGATAAGCCTCCGGTTGTGCTGTTTTTGATGTGAATAAAACCAGTAACCTTGCAAGCTCATTGGGGATCAAGAGGTACATGAATTAGTCAGCACCTTTAGATCAAAGACCTCAACCTGGCTCTCATTCTAGTACGTTCACTAGACTCTTCGAAAGTATTCTATTGCCTTTCACAATAAACACGGGTTCTTACTCTTTTAGCTTGCTCAGTTTCAGTACGGTGACAGACGCCTTTCATCGTGATGAAAACGGAGTCTGAGACTCCACAAACACCTGCCCCGGCGCAGACTCA
>JBBPLX010000865.1:0-14149 GCA_038090015.1 Leccinellum albellum
GCAAAACGCCATATAGTATGTGGACAACACCCTCCCAAGCACTTCATCGCGTTACTTGTGTAACCCAACCATGGATCAACGACTGGCCTTCGGCCACAGTCTGGCAGTACAGTATTGTTCTGAGTGGTGACTTCACCGCTCATCAGTCGAGGCGCCACCCACAATTACCTCATTCTCGCCCTAACATCACAGCGGCGGAGTCTTGCTCAATATCCGACCAAACTTCCCACGGTGTTGACAGTACATTGTAGAAGGAGGCCGGTCCGCATCAGGTGCGGATGGGAAGCCTCACAGCATTATGTCACTCCACTCCATGACATCGGGATCCTGCGCTATCTTCTCCACCTCATTTTCCAATGTTACTGTCGCCTCTTTGATCGCTGTATCGGAGTCCGCTTGACGTTCAGCTTGCAAACCCTGTAGTGTCGTTGCAATTTTTATGGTCGCGGCTTTAATAGAGAGATCGGGCCGCTTTTCATTGCTATCAAATGCGGAAAGTCCAAAAGGCGGAACGACCTCACCTACATTTGAGGCGGCAATGGTGGCGAATGGAACTAGCGGTGTGACGGAAGGGCTGCACGTGAGTGTGGGGATGGCGACCATTTGGGAAGGTAAAGACCCGCCTTGCGCAGGGATGGGTGAAGCCCGAGCGGGACAGGAACGAGCGGCGGAAGAAATGAGCGGGGCCGGCCCTCCAATAGCCGTTACTACGGGGTCCTGAGCGACGCTCTTGCGAAGAGAGTCATAATAGCGGTGAAGCAAATTGAACTGCCCCTGCCAAAATGTCTTCAGCTCATCGACCTCCGTCCGAGTGACGAGGGGATCTCCGCTAACGTCGTAGGCGCGGCCGGGGCGAAGTCCAGCGTTGGTGTCCTGAGTGAGAGGTTGGATAGGCTGTTTAGATGTCTCTGCTTCTGGCGCTGCGGTGGAGGCGACAGGCCTCTCCTTGGCTGCTGGGCTGCACCTCACAGGAGATATCGCGGCGGCGAACTCTGCAGTGCAACAGTGAGTATACGCACTTCTCTGAAGCTGAGCGGCGCACCTCCTCGCGCTATTCTCTGACGTTTTTCTTTCCGGGGCGACGCCGTTGTCGACGGGGGTCGTTTCTCTGGCGGAGGTGATAACGGAGTAGGAGGGGGTTGGCGACTCTTGGAACGATGTGGGACAGCGCTGGACAGGCCCGCTGCAATGGACGGCTGAGCACGAGAGCGCCCACGAGCGCCGCCAGCGTGCTCACAGCCCTTCTTTCGCGCCCGACATGGCTTGCAAGCTCTATTTCCGGACGGGCTGCAGAGTACGCCCTCACGGGTGCAGCGCTCGCATGCGCCGGAGTGCTGCTCACTCGGCGAGCAGCTCCGCCACTCGCGGGACGCTGTGTGGCTTATGCTTCGCCCGCGTCTTCGGCGCACTAGAGTTTTTGCCCTTTCATCCTTTTCCATTTCTTGAGGAATGTCTTCCTCACCGTTTTCGTCCTCGTCATCGTCGGTTGGTGCAGCTTCGAGCATTCCACGGGCGGGGGTCGGGGAGCGAGGAGTGCGTTTTGGAATACGACACTCGGGAGAGTTTTCCCCCGCTGAGTCTTCGAGTTCAGCGTTCTGATTCCTCTTTTCCTTCCGCAAATCCTGCCAGTCAGGATTTCTAGGCCCATCCTGCGTAAGAATGGGATCTTGAAAACATAGTTAGCGCAATAAATTCTGGGACTTATTGACTCACCTGCGCCAATCTCGACTCCGATTGACTGTTTCTCTTCTGTCCCAGTCTCAATCTTGAACCATTCGTGGCCCTTGATATCCTCCTCCGTCCAACGGACGATTGCCTCCCAGTTTGGCCAATCTCCATCGGTTACACACCAATGTTTCTTGGTGGCGATGAGCAAAGGCGGAACAAAATCCGCATAGGGGACGGCCTGCTCAGCGATGATCTATCGCAAACAGTCACATGCCAAATGATTTAGAGGATAGTCAGCGGGACTCGCCAATTGATTCGAAATGAGGTTCAGCGCTTCGGTCCACGCAGCTTCGGATTCATTTTGCGCAACGTACTGTTTCAGGATTTCGTAGACAGAGTCCTTGCAGGCAGAAAGAATAAAGTTGGCGTCCATAGTGATGGCGGGATTTTCGACTGAGAGGGGGGTTGCCAGCGGATGATGATTACGGGGGAATATTTCTCACGCTCTAAGTAAACACTGGAATTTTCCCACGGTTGATTCGGCAGAAGTGGGGACTAGCGAAACGATGCTTACCGGTTTTAAATATCTCCAGGAACTTGAGAGTCGTGTTTCCGGTGTTCTCCACGTAATGTCCTTCGGGAGAGTTAGTGGAATTCCACTGACAGATCATGGAGGAATTGTAGTCACCGTAAAATGCGGGAACATAGCCGACATCTCCGGCCTAATGAACACTAGGTGAGCGATCTCGAGAGTAGAAACTCTGAGTCGTACTTACCTGGAGATCCCACGATCTAGCATTGCCTTGCGCAGCGAATAACGTCATGCGGGAGGTTCCCTCTCTGCAGATTCTCTCATATAGTCACCTTCAGTTTGCAAACGAGAGGTCTTTTACAAGAAGAAATCCCATTCGTTCAGGGTAGGATGCCACTGACAAAGAAGGTGTAAGCAAACAACAGAGCAACGATCCATATCATCCGCACGTGCAATAATGCATCGTTAGCAATGCAATAACAGTCCAGTATGAATTCCTACCGTATCGCTCCAGGCTCTACGACGACTTCCGCTGTTGCAATTGTCGTTGAAGCGGTGAACGTGGTCGAATCCGCGACCCTTACGCCTCTACCACCGAGGGGCGCGACTGGTACTTGTGACAGCAGATACGTGAATGAATTAGGAACTGTTCCTTGAGGATCAGAAGGCGCTTGCGATATGGCTGGAGGAACTGAAAAAGGCCATTGGCTGGGTATCCTGACACAATGACCACACGCAGGACATACGTGCAGGGAAAATGTAAAGTTCGCGGGACGGTATATTATTAAGCGCAGAAATAATGCTCGTTTGGAAATTCTTCGCGATTACTTCCTTTGGTACGTGAGCTAACCAATCTGAACGGCGATAATTCAGGCGGGTAGAACAATCAATGAACCAAGGACTTACCGCTGAGCTGCATGACTTATATGAACACAGTAGAGTGATTCCCTTACAATTGAAACTCACTGAATACGTCTCAACATCACTAAAATCACTAGAATCGAAGACCTTGATACAAGTATTAGCTCGTGATCGGTACGCCACCAAGTCAGAACTAACCAGCAAGAATTCTGCACCTTCGGCAGGTTCACTGGTTGCCTGCAAGCTGTGTGGAATTCCAGGGGGGAAATACCGCAGATCTCCAGGCCCCTATCAAGACCAATGCGAATATGAAACCACTTCGAGAAACCAATATGCAATTACATACCACGTTTCCCAACAAAATTCCTTCCCTTCTGGTCCACGGACGTTACCTGGACATAGCCGCTTAACATATATGCCCACTACGAACCGCTCAGTCGGTGTCATGGAAAGATAAGGGAGAAAGTTTACTTCGGCAGTCTTGTGCCAATGAAGTTCACTGTTAGCAGATGTCATAAGTGAGTGTCAACCAGACGATAACAATCGGTATAACCAGCCGTATCACTCCCGATTTGAGCCGCATGTTGACAGCCGCCATTTCTACCACACAGGGTTGATATGGCGGCAAAGGTTTAGGAGTATCAGCCAACTTACCTATCGCGATAGGAAGCGTTTCAACTATACATAGGCGCAGATGTCAACATTCAAGCATTCATGAATGAAATAAGACAAACAGACTCATCGTCGGTCACTCCTGGGGCGCAGCCGCGGTGCTCAGCCTCTTTCCCCATCTTCTGCCGTCCCACCCGACGGCGATCGTCCTCATCGATCCGCCAATGCAGCAGAACGATGAGAAGCTCGTGTGGCTGGACGGCCTGCTGACAGAGTCGCGTGTGAATGTGAAGTCAGCGAATGAATACGGCACCGAGAATCCCTTGTGGACGCCGCAAGACTGCATTTACAGGAAGCTCGGGACACGTCTGTATTCCATTGGCGCTATACATGCCATCTTGAACGTAAGAGCCCCCAGCGCTTTGTTTCTTGTGACGTGCGGACTCAGTGCTGATTTGATTTGACTTGTGCTTCGCTTGTGCAGCAAAACGGATCGCGGTACTTCTTTGGCTACTTCAACGCTGTGCCGGACAAGTGGAAGGTGACGGTCGCGGTCGCCGACCCTGCGATCAACAAGCTTTGCCCTGTCGAAGATATTCTTCCTTACGACCCGTCATGGTCCCGGGCGCGGGACATTGGATTCAGTGCAAGTTTCCCGAAGTGATTGTCGAGGAGGCGTTGAAGAGGGTGGCTGAATTGGATATCGCTTGATGACGGTATTAGTATTGGCACCCATGGTGGAGAAGGATCGCATGGCAGCGCAGAAGTGCAAGGCGAGTGCCTGAAAAGGCCTCGCGTACCTGCACCTGCAGAGTTTCCGCCTTACCATCGACTTGCGTATTATGAGAACGCGCGATTTCTGCTCCCATCGCTGGGTCGCAGCCACGTTTGTGAAATAGGCTTGCTCTTTCTTGCCAATGCATGCGGGAGGCTGGACACTCTGCGGATGGAAGGGGTTGGTGCGGCCGTGCGGACGGGGGCGAGTGACAACCTGCTTTGCGTGGGGATGGGAGAAGCCTGAACTAGCCTGGAGGGGACAGAAGAAGAGATGGTCAGGGAAACCTTTAAATTCCAACTGCAGAAGAGGAAACGATGGAATGGGTGGGCGCGGGTATGGCGTCTACGGGAGACTAACTGCAAGGCTGCTGCAACTGGCCGCCTTTAGGAAACTGCGACAGGTCGAAAACTCCGATACCATAATCATATCCATGATCAGGCCACATCCGCAAATCGACTGGAAGATTTCCGTTCCAACCCCAAAACCAGCCGGTAACATAGTGTAAGACACACGCTGATCACCAATCCTTATCGGCACCACATTCCGATCATCATTCCAACTTCGGCATGTCTGTTATCTCCCCATGTGATACCTGTTCCGATACCCGCTCCTCTGTACATATATAAGGGCTCTCGCCCTTGTCATGCTTGACGCAATTTTGCACCCTGTTCACGTTCTACTGTCCCTTCCTCTGAGTGTTGGCACCCCCAGTGCCCTTCCACATAGTGGGAATTTTGAGATACATGATGCCGTCGATAGCAGCCGCCGGTGTTAGCAACGCCCATTGGCAGGAGGTGGCCCCTGTACGCAAGACCCGGGAATTACATTTCTTCAATGGAAGATGTTTCCCATCCCAATAAACCCCTCAATTGAACCCTCCTTCCCCAGCAGTGCAGGATTTCTGCGTTCAACTCCTGGAATTCTTCCATCATAGACGAGAGTTCACTCAGCACGCGTTCCTCTCGCCTGTCGAGTTCCACCAGACGCCGCTCGATAAACGGAGAGTAGTCTTTCGGCCACTTACCCTAAATGGCCCGTTAGCGTTGTGGAAGGAGGAGAATGTTCCGATGGAGTACCTGGAAGTATGCGTGCGCCCTCTCTAAGAGACATCCGCTATTTCCCGGGAACTCCTCCTCTGATCCTGTCCACCACGGGGAGGTAAACTCTGGAATTTGATCTTCCCTCCAACCTTGGATCAGCGTTGGGATTTCATGAGCAAGGCGGAATCTGTCTGGATCCATTTGACGAAGGGCTAGGCGGAAATCACCATTCGCGTCTCCGCACTGCAGATATTCGCCCAGACATGCAGGCGAAGATGCCCGAATGGACGGCCGAGAGAGAGAAGCTCCCTCTGCCGTTTGTAACCACTTCTGTTGACCCTGTCAGTGTCCTGATTGCTCAGAGAATGAAAATTTTACAAATTCCCGATTGAACAGCTCCGTCCATCCTAGCGGCCATTGCTCGTTTTGCAACTCCAGGAGATATTCAACAGCGGCCTCTATTCTGAGCCCGGTATAAAAAGTAATGAGGTGCAGCTCACTGTCTGTCATTTCCGACCATGGTGTTTCAGACATCGATGTTGATGAGATGTTTCCGAATTGACCTCCAACTATTTATATACCTCGTAGCGGCGCTCTTGCGCCGAGTCCCCAACTTTCCTGGGAAAACCGATCTTCATGACAATATGCTGCACAGACAAGATATGTGATGTATCTTTTTTAGAGCTACTAAGAAACTATGCCCATCTAGAATTCATATCATGTGATAACTATCCATCACAGCTGCCCTGAAAGGATAGTAAGTCAGACAGATATCACATACAGCGATGGCACCAGCGTGCTCCAAATAGCGTGCATGAGTGGGAATATCTCGAATCAATCTAACGCAAATTCTATGGCGGGGCGAAAGGACGGGTGCGAGAACGGAGACAGGAACGGGGAGTCGGGGACAAGGATGATGAGTAAGGACAGGGTGACGCGACGTCGAGTCGTCGTTGTCACTGTCTCATCGTGGCAGCACACCGTTGTGCCGTCGTCGCAAGTTCCATGCGGACGAAGGAGAGCGAGAGAGCGAGGGAGTCAACGAGGTATGTGAGAGTGTAAGAGCGGGGTGACGCCATGCGGTGACCGTCGCGCGCTCTTGGTGGAGCGAGGGCGTATGGCAGTCGGCGGGTGAGTGTGGGTGGGCGGGTGGAGGTCATACTGGCAAGACGACCCCCAGTTGTGCGAGGAAGAACTCGTCGTAAGGACCATTCTCATGCGATGCACGCACCGGCAATAATACAGCAGCAGGGCACACTCTGCCTCGTGCAGGACATCAGGGTGCGGTTCATCTGCAGGCTTACTGGGTCAGATCCTTGTCGTGATCCTTGTCGTGGTGTGGAGGGCAAGAATGGGGAGAGGGTCTGCGTCGTCGTCACGATGGGACGAGATGACGGCGTAGAGAAAGGGGATGAAGACGTCCTTGCCACCATCCTCATCGTGGTGCCGCCAGCGTGCTGTGTTATTGTCGTCACATCGTGGCATGCCGTCGCATCGAGTCGTCGCATTGTAGTGCCACGTTGCGACATCGTGGTCGCCGTGGTACCGCCAGCACGCTGCCGTCGTGGCACTGTGGCATCGTCGCCATTGTTAGTTGCTGTCGTAGTTGTTGTTGCTGTTGTTGCCGTGGTGCCGCCAGCCTGAGCACGAGTAAGTAAAGCTAGATAGGTGACGGGTGTTGGTGCGGGTCAGAAAATCGGAACCCGTGACCTTAACCGTACCCGAGGGCACGGGTGCGGATTTGTCGCGGACTCGCGTGTCCGGGTGTGGGTCAATGCCAGAACCAATCCCTCTGTCCCGAATACTGTTCTCCTCGTCGTGGAAGTCTTCTTGCATGCCTCGAACAGACTGTCCGTTGAGCGCATCCGCTGATGTCGAAGTCGCGTGTGACGCACTTTTCCAGGCGCGTAGATGTAGGAAGCGGAGAACGGAAATATTTTCCCACAACAGGATGTTTTCCTTTTTTTGTCCAGATCCAAAAATCATTATTATTTATGCGCTTTAATCTTTTTTTAATCTTTTTTGTCCAGCCGGGTCGCTCAGGCTATACGGTATGTCCTCCAGGTCGTACCATGATACACCCATGCATTTTGCTACATTGATGTTCTTCCGGATAGCAACTGCGTTTGTGAGGACAGCATCCCGGTTGGCAGTTCACATTATTCTTCATACATATCAATAACAAATCTGAGTCGAAGGAAGGTGAATGTTTCCAATTCAGTTCCTCGAAGCCGATAGTCGTCTGTTCGAGATGAACGTCCGCGCTTGTGGGTCCGTTCTCAATCTCAAGTGTCACCATATCCTGTCATATTGCGTGAGGTGACTGCTGTTCACCGTGACTATTTATCATCTAGGGCTCGCAGGGAATGTATCATCCTCATTTTCATCATCTTCTGAGTTTGGTTCTGGAGATTCATTTTCAATTGATTCCGACCTGTTCTCTGTATGCATGGCTAAGTATCGATGTGCATCAACGGCTTGGTGTGGCTTACCGTGCGTTGCCGTGCGTTGTCGGGCAGTCAGGCGCACCGGGCGATTCTCCTCGCTTTTCACCCGCTCTAAGGTCACCAACCATTTTTGTACTCGCCTCCGTCGTTCGTTCAACTGAGGGATCGAGGCATGCACAGCCGTATCGCACTGCCTCGATCGCAATCGGCGTGGCGGGCGCGGCATGCGTCGTCTAGTTATGGATGTGGCATGGGTTGAAGGTTGTCGTCATCATTGTCGTTGCGTCGATGCATCGTTGCGGTGGCATGCCGTTCTCGATGCGGCGAGGGATGCAACAACAGGGGCGGTGCAGAGGACAGGGTGGGCGGACTACCGCACGTTGGTCGCCGTGTCGGCGAGCTGGTCTGCGTCGTGTTGTTGCGTCGCCACTTGCAGCACATCGAAATCTTGCGAAACCGCGACAAATTAAGTTTGCGAGGTCGTCATGTTGATATATATATGCAGGCATCCCCGAACACGCCCGCGACCGAGGTGCATTCTACCGCCAACTTCAAAGAAGTCTTTCACTATCATTTCTCCAAGCTCTAACTACGTCGTCCGAAGGTAACAAAGATCCGGTCGACACGACCTTCAAAAAAACTTAATGATCGTCGACTGGGACCCTTTAGTATCCTCGGGAAGGCTTCGTCTTCTCCCTTCGTGGCGCGTCAACCCCCGCCATGATGTTGCGTCCTTATCACCTTCCTTCCTCTCCTTCACAATATCAATCCCCTCCTCCTATCGTCATGGGCGATCACGTTGAAAGGGAAGTCGAAGTGGTTTTGGACGGACGTATGCATCGTGGCCGAAGAGAATATTTAGTGAAGTGGAAGGAGCTTCCTCGCGAGGAGAATACTTGGGAACATCATTCCAACTTGGAGGACGAATGCGGTATTAACGATCAGTTTCGTGAGGTTCTGCAGAAACGGGTCCCAGAGCATGTCGACGAAGACGTCGACCTTGCGGGTTAGGAAGCAAGCTGAAAAGGCATTAGAACGGGGATCTCGTCTCCTGCTCGCAGATTTATTGCCTGATCACTATATCGAAGAATTCATCGGTGTCTTCGAGAAAGAACCCTTCGACCGTTTACCTGAGCGCCGGCGCTGGGATCGTGTAATTGAGCTAAAACCGGCTGCCAACTTGTTCACTAGTAAAGACTACCCCCCCTCAGCTGAGCGGAGCAAGTTGGATTGGACCTGTTTTTGGAAGAACAACCGAAGGATGGATCCCTTCGTCCTATACTTGACGATATCACCCGGAAGGTAGCCTGTGAGGTTTCTTCGAATTCTTAAGGACAATTGCCTCTACCTGAGGCCGGAGAAGTGAGTTTGAAAGGGCGGAAGTTGGGCATCTCGGAATGGTCATCCGTCACGGCTACATCCAGATGGACCCGAAGAAAGTCGAAGCGATCATGACAAGATCATGCGTGTAGCCCGCTCGTGAATACTTGAATCCCTGCTCACCATGCGTAGCCCGCTCGAGCACCCTTGATTATGCCAATGTAGCCCGCTTGACCTGTTTAAAAAATATGCCATTTTATTAGTGGCAGATGCTATACGAACCTGGGATGCATCAGCCGCTCAGTTCGTCGACAAACGAACTCTTCTGCACCTAGGATGCACCAACTAGGTACAGTGAGCGCACTCACCCGCCCAGCTCCTCTACAAACGAACGAGGAAAAGAGCGGGTGGCACCGTGGCTATCTATATGCAGCGTGGGGGAATGGAAAGCTGACTTCAGCGCTAACTGGCGAGCGCCAACACGCGCCTTCTATAAGGACTGCGTGAAAATAAGAGAAAAAAAGGAAGGAGACATAGGAAGTGAGTGACAATGCGAGTGGCATGCGTATGAAAACCAAAACGGTATGAAGAATGATAGGATTACAGAATGCCAAAAAGAGAGTAAGAGAACGAGGGGACGAGATCATGGCGTGAAGATGGCTCCCCTCATACCGGCCTATGTGGAGGTGAAGCCGCTCGAAGGAAGAGGGGCGGAGAAGGGCCTTAGCATAGGCATCGGCAAGGTTATGGGCTGAAGGGATGTGATGGAATTAGAGTTGCCCAGATGCGATAGCGTGCTCCCGAATGGAAAAGTAGCAAAGGTCAATGTATTTAACATGGGTGTGGAAGCTGACATCCTCAGTCAGGACGATGGCGCCGTTGTTGTCGCACAGGAGCGAAGTGGCCGTGGGCTGGTGGAAGGGGATGCTTGGCAGTAAGTATCGCACCCACACGAGCTCCTGGGAGGCCTCACATGCGGCGACGAACTCTGCTTCGCAGGCGGAAAGTGTGACAAGGCACAGTTGATAGGAGCGCCAGCTGATGGTTGAGTCCAGGGATAAATATTAGCCACTAACGGAACGGTGGGTATCGACGCAGACGGAAAAGTCGCCGTTAGCGCAGCCCAAAGGACGGGCGACGTGCTCCGTCGCCAAGGACGAGGCAGAGGTTGCGGGCACCCTCGAGGTAGCTGATGACGTGGCGGGCTGAGCGGTCCTCAGTGTGGCAGATGACGTAGCGGCAGAGCTACTAGCAGTTGGTAGCGAAGGCGATGTCGGGCCAAGTGCCGACGGTCAGATACGTGAGCGAGCCAACCGCCGGCAGGTTTATGAAGGGAGTGCGGGCCATGAACGCGCGAATGTCATGCGACAGCGGCTGAGAGGGCCAGGATAGACGGAGGCCGGGTTCCATGTGGCCAGAGATGGGTTGGCCATCGGCGAGGCCCAACTGAGTGATGTCATTCAGTCGATAAGGGCAGCCTGCGAAAGAGAACTAGAACGAGCGGCACAGTCCCGCTCAATCGCAATGCTGACGCCGAGTTGGCCGCTGAACGTCACCGGACTTCCGGTGGGAACGGAGCTGTTGTTTAAAATAGGTGAGGGCGTATTGCCGAGCATAAAGAAGTCGCCAATACGGACGGCAAGCGCAAAAGTCCCAGAGTCGCTGTGATGGAAGTAGATGCGGCACTCACATTCGAGGCGGGCGAAGCCCGTGGAAGGTGCCACCTCAAGGGCACGCTGCACTGCTATTGCGCTGTCGTCGCATTGCCGTCGTGGCGTTCGTTGTCCCCATGTCGTGGGAGGGCTTGATTGTGCCGTCGTGTTGCTGCTCTTATCGTCACGTTGCTACGTCGCAGAGGCATGTTGTCCGTTGTGCCATCGTCGCCTCCGTGTGGGAAATGGAGGGGGGTGATTTACAGGGGTGTCCGGGACGAGAAGCAAGAGAGCGATGGCGACGACGAGTGACACCGTCATGCGCTTTCCCTTGGCAGGTTGAACTTCACGGGCAGCTGGTCGGCAACGAACGGGCAGATTTGGGGCATATTTTGGTCACAGGACTGTCTCGCCGTGTTGTCGACCCAGCCTTTCAATGAGTTGAACGAACGAGGGGTGACATCGATGATCGATGGGCTCTGGTGGCATGAGCGCTCCGGATCCCGACTGACCGGGACCGCCCGCTCCCACGACCGATCACTCAAGCAAATAAGCAAAGCGCGTGACAAATAAATAATATTTCCGTTTACATAAAATAGTTGACCTCCATTCAACAAATCCTAAGTCTGCAAGATGACTGCCAACAATCACGCTCAGGCTGTTCGTTGCTCAACCAACGGTGAGAGTCTATTCAATTTTCCATTGCAATATTGTTAGGGTCGTCATAATCAAGCGCAAGCGTCTCATGCACGCACTGATCGACTGTCCGAGAGTACATCGGCCAACCCGACATTCAACAAGCGCATCCACGACGCAACTGAAGAGCGGGATCGCTTATTCAAAAAAGTTCGCATCTCATCCCGCCCATCTCTTTCCCTCCGCACATCTGAGCAAAAGGTGCATTCCATGGGCGGGTCATGCACAAACATAATTGAATAAGATGCAGGAATGTGACGGGGTGGGCGCAGGCGAAGGGGCGGTAAGTATGATATTGGCACAATGTCCTGTCCCTGCAACGTCTGCGCCACAGCCATTTCAAGAGTGTCCCGCTCAAGGTCTCAATATGACAGGATTGCGAGGTATGTTCCGCATTGCTTCCATTTCGCTACCCCGTGGCTAACTCATGCGACTCCACCTGCAACAGGGGTAGATGAGAAGGATGAGGCGCTACGCAGAGTGCACATTCCTACTAGGAGCCGCCGTGTGCAGCCGTCAACTTCTGCGGAGCCATCAAACAAATCAGCGGAAGCAGCCGCTCGCAAAGAACACAACTCATGTGATTTTTTTTCTCTTGAATCTTGATTAATGGGCGTTAACAACAACCGCGCAAAGCATCTTTTCCTCGTAGGGTGGAATTGGCGGATGCCGCAAATGGTCCGCAGTGTATTCCGAGCAGCAGAGATCCCGCGGAGCTCACCATCAAAGGGAGCTTGCTGAAAGGTAATAATTACGCTCCTGCTTCGTTAAGAGCTGCAGATGTCCACCGTTTTCTGCACAACAGGAGTTGACGAGAAAGATGACGCGCTCCGAAAAGCGAGCATTCCATCCATGCCACCGCGACAAGCCAAGAACAAGGGGGAGGTTGCGAATACCTCCGCGCTTGAAACTTCAGGTCACGCCCAGATTCCCGGAAAACTGACGTGGGCGGAAAATGAGGAGGCGGCAGCGGGTACGCCAGAGCCCGCAAAAGAACAGAGAAATCCGAACGAGGAAAGAATGCTTAAAGATCCGGCAGAATTAACCGTCAGAATTGCGGAAAAGCGGAAGAAGCAAGCGGCGGAAGTAGGCCCGTCGAAAATCAGCAAAGCGGAGGCCCGTTACCTCAAAGATTTATCCGAGACAATTTGGAATCGAACACCGCGGACGAAACACGCGCCTGGTCCGCGAAATATACCCCCGCTGTCTCTCAAGCCCCGCACACTCAGCGGGGACTTCTCACCCGACGCGCTGTCTTTGAGGAACTCCGCCAAGCGAGAATTGAGCCGGGATAATTGGTTGAAATGGTTGCGGGGCCCAGGTAAGGTGTTGTATCTCTCAATAAGTTTTTGCGCTGAAGCGTCACGCTCAGACAAAGAATCACTAGAGAAGGAGCGCCCAATAATTGCAGACGAATGTTTTAAAATGGACGATGAGAATTTGAAGGGTAAGCAAACTTCCCCTGTCATTTTTCATTTATTTTTCACCCCCTAGCAGACATTATGGCAGTCCGCAAGGAATTCACAGGAGAAACGATCCCTCCCAATCTGCGGCTGGACGGTCCGATCATTAACGGAATTTATGACTATGCTGAGCGTTTGAGATCACACTGGGAACACAGGGAAAGGCTGATAAAACGAATGCTTTCTCTTCTCGAGGAATTAGATGCAGTCGAAGCGGATCGGAAAAGGGCCATGGGGATACTGTAAACACAGATAGCAGCGGAGCATTTTTGTCGTGCGTTTTTCATGACCACCTTAATACTCGTGAAGGCCGACTGCGTCAGCAGCCACCCTTTGATCCAGGTCAGAATGCTGGATCGGGAAGTATGTGAGCTTTCGCCGCAACTGCCATCCCTCCGTCGGGTATCAATGCTTGCAGCTTCGATTGTTTTGGTGCCGGGTCAAATGTCAGCTGGACATACGCGTTAGCAAGGAATACGCGAGACATCAGTCGACGAGTAAAATCCTATCTCGTCAAGACTTAAGTGCAGACGGGCCACCCACCGAGTCGTTGATCTTTCGATAATGCTCCAGAAAAACTTGACGGACCTGACCTCCTTATCTACCTTGGCCTTCCGATCCTGCCGCTTACTGTCCTGGTCTTGATCTTTGGTCCCATCTTGTCCCATCTCTAGCCCTTTCGAGAGCTATGGAACGTGGAGATCCTCGAGTTCCTGCTGAGCCCACTTTAGGAACACAACGGCTTCTCCTCCTTTACCTGACTTCATAGTCTCGCCTGCATCTACTCCCAACTGCTTGTGTGCGATCGCAGAATGGAACTTGGCTTCCTTTTCCGAGTACTTTAGCAAGTCTGCAGACATCCCACCCGAACTTTCCCGCCATCGTTATGAGACTTGGATGCCGACCCAAAACTGGCCTTAAGTCCCGACGTGAGGCTGGGTTGCGAGGGCACCAGCGCCGCACAGAGATGGAGCTTTGCTACGAGCGCAGGGGAAGGGTGCAGCTTGAGAAGAAGCAGGCCCGGCGAAAGAGTGCTATCGAACGCTGCCTTGGATGAGGTGTGCTGTATGTGCACGCGTT
>JBBPLX010000866.1:0-14101 GCA_038090015.1 Leccinellum albellum
TTATCAGATCAGATCAAGCTCGCTTAGCTCTCAATCTCTCAAAGCTCGCCTCCTAGTAAGTCTTCTACTAGAGAACACTTCCATTACTCGTTGTTGGTTACCCTTGGCCTTTGCACCTTAGAAGGTCGCACTTCTATATTCGCATCGACTACTGACGAAAATGACCGGCTGTGGGATTTATGCCTGAGATTTGAACGTCGCGACATGTACCTTGTGGAATGGTCCGATCTCCTGTCGTCCTGTGTAGCTCTTAAAGTTGACCAAGATCATCTTGTGGACTTGAATGACCAATTGGGTGCCGCCCTCTTCTACGGTGGGTAATAATGATTGACGTGGAGGTCTGACTCTAGGTTCCAAGAGTGAACATTCCTCCCCTTCCCCCTGTACGAGCGGCGTGCGTTTTCGAGTCGTAAACACATAAGTTGGGGAGCTGTTCTCGTTCGCATCTTTTCGCTTTCCATGCTGTGGTAATCCTTCTACTCCTGATCAAATCCGTCGGGCTCGCCTTCTTCGTTCACCATAGCTCGCTGTTCGTCCGCAGCGTCTTTCTCTTATTCTTCCTCTACATCACCCTAGACTACTTGAAGTTTACGGGATCGGGTGGTCTCTGTTGTTCTCGATGACGGAGGCTTGGCCAAAGAGCATCGTGCCTTGGATGTAGGGAGAGATTCCATTTCCTCCTCTCGTTCCTCCTTGATCATCTAGTAGTGAGGATTTCCCTTGCTCGAATGTCTCCACAGTGTCCCTTCTGCGTCCTGGTGTCAAGGAACATACGTGACTTCTTCCGAACAGGAGGCACCTCGGGTCACTCCTCCTCCCTTTCTGCATCTAGGTCTTCTCCTCGTCCGTCTCAGGCATCTCACTCAGCTTCATTCTTGCAGAAGACCTGCTCCCTCTCGTCTGTCCAGGCTCAGCATTGGCGCGTCCCTTTGATGTTGAAGAAGGTTTTGCGCGTGCACGCGAAGATGAAGGGGACTTTGACCTGGACCTCGAGGAAGACTTTAACGGGTTTTTAGCCTCGGTGTCTGTCTTGTCCGCTGCGACCGACTGGTCGCGCTTTCATTTTCCAGTGGTGGCATCTGACATCCCATGGTTCTGTGCGTGAAAGGGGGAATGTCTTGGCGTGATCGCAAACGCGTGTGTCACGCAAACACGTGACTCTCACACTACGCCTTCTTCGTCTGCACCTTATTGCACTTTTTTTGGTCTTGCCGATCTGAGCAGACTGCGGTATCAGAATTTCTGGAACTCCGAAGGTAATGATGAATGTTGTCATGTGAGCACGAAGAATGGATGGAGACGAGCAGGATTCAAGACCAAGACTTGCGATGGACCGTAGCTTGACGGAACCGGAACATACGTTGCCAGAGTCTCGACTCCTCGGCATAGTAAGTATTGTGTGTGTTCGTAGCTGGCTTTTCACCATCGCGTCCTCGTCGCTCCCCTCGCTCCCCTCACTTCCCTTACTCACCTTGCTCCCGCTCTTCTTACCCCATGCCTCTTCCCGCTCCACTCGCTAGATTGTTCTCACGAATCTACAGATGACCTTTTAACCCCTCCTACCTTTGGCTGATCTTCTCCACTTCCTCACCGTCTTCCCTGACAACCACCTTCGCGCTATCCTTATACGATCCCGCACAATGCCTGCAACATCCAGACTATCAGCACTGGATGACTACCCCTGTTTGATATTTCTTCCACAGGTAATCAGATCCAGTCACCACTTGCTATTTTGCACCCAGGTGCCACTTCAATACATGATGAATGTTCCTGATACCTTCACAATATGTCCATATCCAGTGCTTATCAGACAAGTTCCCTCACGACCCAAGTAGACTGCACTATCAAAACCCTTCCAAGCGTCATACTTGTACCCAGGAAGAGATATAGGTTGTCTTTTGGAGGCATCTGGTCAAGATACCCTGCCCTCTGCTGAAGCACACAGACAACATAGACCACGCGTAAAAAGAAACCATTGATTTCTTCTCCCACTACACGTAACTTCATCCGATGCATGCTTTTTGCCAGTTTTGGAGCTAATAACGTCATCTGTTATGTACACCGCGCAAGAACTCCTGAACCAACATTTGCAACTCGAGGGCTCTCAAACTCCAACTAAAGCGCATCAATTTAAAAATTCATACCCCCAGAACACTCGAATGCTCTCATAGCAACGAGTTGAGGTTTTGATTCGCAGGGTTGGATCGAAATCCTCGAAAGGAAAAGCAGCCCCCATTGCTTGGTACAACTACATACTTCGGAAAAGGATGCAACGAATTAGGGTCGACAAAGAACATAGTTGGCTGATATAAGCCAATTTTTGACCGGAAATAACTACATATCCTGTCATTGATTGTGACTGCTGGCATGACCATACTGTATCTTGCAAGATGTAGCCCCATTCGAACAAGAGCGAAAAGGATCCAACATATTCGAGCTGATAAACCATTAATTTGTGAGATCATCGGGTTGGCTCGTTTTCAGCTGTACCGGATATAACACGAAACCTGTTCAATCATGAATGGATCCAGAAAGTGATTGACATGATAGCTTCTTGTCCCGTGCCTACCTTTTCCGCACCAGACTGTACATCACCCGTTGCTTTTCACTTTCACATAGTGCATTCTGCAGAAGCCTCGTACCGACTTCTCAAATAGGAGTAGCAACGCAGTGGAAGGGGAAGAGGTGTGAGTATGCACCTACGTGGTGAGCGCGTGTCGGGTCAGAACAGTCAAGAGCAGTTCTTGATATTGTTCAAGAATAAAGTCTACTTAGAGCCCTGTACGTGTTTGCAGATCCTCTTTCTGATCCAATAACGAAAAATGCCCATTCGGTACACCGCCCAGAATTGATGCCTGTGAATCAAGTTGCTTGTTCGGGTCGCAATAAGATTCTGCAATATGATCAGAATCAAATAGTGCTGCCGAACTATGATACCGACCTCGAAATCCCCGACTAATAGATGGGCTGTCTTACGTCGATGATGTTCTCGTCAGGGGAAAACGAGCGCGCTAGCGACAGGACGTGCGGGGATAAGGCGAGATATTGATGAAAGCAAGTGGCGAAGGGCACAGGGTAACGAGGCGTGAGAGTGGATGAGCGCACACGTGTATACCAGGTGATAAAGATATACCGAGGAGACTAGGAATACCCCTTGCACCTCACTTTAACCTGGCCCAGCATGTTTTCCAAGATTCGCCCACAGAAGGGAAACAGTGAGTGGGTGGGCGAGGCACATCAATGTATGGCACTAATAACAGCCCCAACTGGGGCAGACAACCCAGGTGGGACCTGCGACGCTCAACAGGTAAGAGCATCGGTGACCAATGAAAGAGAGTTATTCATGGATAGACTCAGATATCGAGTGATAAAAACCCTAGGTCTTCCACCGTTACAACTGACGTGATCGAAATTGTTCATCCAGATCCAATATGTTCGGTTATATTTCTTGCGGACGGGGAGCACATCGTGAGCGGAGGAGGTGAGCCGAAGATTCGAAAATGGCGAGTGAAGGACGGCAAAGAAGCAGGGGAGCCAATGGATGCAAGAGATTTCGTTGCAGATCTAGCGGTCTCACAAGATGGCAAATGGATCGTGAGTGGGGCGAAGAGTGGCAGGGTGGCGGTGTGGAATGCGATGAGCTTGGAAAAGGTGACAGAATTCAAAGCACACCGTAATATTGTGTTTGCAGTGGACATTTCACCAGATGGGAAGAAAATCGCAACTGGATCGAATGACGAGACGCTCAGTGTCTGGTCGTTTCCCACAGGCAAGCTACTATTCGACCCTCTCATACACAACGGCTGGGTGGCCGCGGTCAAATTCTCTCCTGACGGGAAATTCATCGCAACTGCCACGCAGAGGTCTGTTCCAGTCTACGATAGTCATGATGGCCACCTGCATGTCGAGTTTGCATTTCAAGTCAACTCGCTCCCCAGATCCTTCGTGTGGGCAAGTGACTCCAACCGACTCTTTGCATTGTCAGACAACGGTGACATCCACTGTCTCGACGTGTCTACCAAGAAGAAGCTCGTGGAATGGCGCATTCATAGCAATGACGAGCCACAGTGTATCGCACTTGCATGCGACGACACGGTCATCGTAGCCTCCGCTAACTCGTCGCTCTCACTCTGGGACACTAAGACGCATCAACAAATCGGGGCCGTCATCCACCACTCCTACAATATCTGGGCAATGGCCATCTCGCAGAACGACAACATTGCGACTGCTGGAGACAAGGCAATCACGCTGCGGAATCTTTGCGACATCCTTCCATCACCCTACTCCAATGTGAGTAGCGCTAATCATACTGGATCGTGTCCTTATTGGTTTCTCCTCACTACAGATACTCCGTCGCTCAAGAACCGAGAAAAACGAGCTCAAAGACATGGTCCGGTCCCTACAAGTGCAGGATGTATATCAAAGTACGTTCTGACCTACCTTCATTCCAGCATCGTTTTTAGTGTGACTTATTAGAGCGCAAAATTACTCATCTCGACAATGAACTCCGCAGTATGCTTGCCGCCTCTGAGCATGCAGTCAATCAATTAGCCAAGTCCATCAGGACAGACCAAGAAATCAGCTCGGGTGCGTTTATTATTCTCATCCACAGTTCCGAGTCTCTCACCCGTTTTCTGTATCAATAGCACCACGAAGATCCGTTCTCGAGAAAACCACACAAGAGCTTCATACCCAGCTTGCCGCATCCCAACACGCACTCCGTATATACGACAAGGTGTATGAGTGTGAAATCACATACGCTCACGGTCGCATATATGATGCTGCACAGTCTCTTTTCGAGATTGCGAACGAGATAATTGAGTATTTGAGCCATAACAAATTGATCGTCGGCTGGCTCCAAGGTAAGTTTCTCGATCATGTCGTAGGAGAGTATATTCAATTACTTGCCATCAGAATTCATGGATCAATGTATATTAGAGCTTCGGATGATCGGGGATCAGGTGTCGAGAGCCAAGGAATACGATTCAGCACTCTCAGCCTACTCTGCCATATTATCGCTCACTTCCTTACCTTGCGTTGACGAGCCGGACAAACACGGTGAAGCAGTAATGGGGCCGAAGAGCCAAGACACAGCCATCAGATGCCACTCGGACGCACTTTCACTTCACCCAACAGACGTTACTGATATCATAGTTAAATGTTGTAAGATGCGAGTACATCAGGAAAAAGGATTTTTGGCTGTAGCACTACCGTACTACAAAACACGATATAGTAATTGCTTACAAATTGTGTTTCTAAGTAGAAAACTGTAGCCTACCATCACACCGTCTAATAAAAAGGTTGCTATATAGCGGTGTAAGCAGAATACAAAACCATGTAGCCTACCATAACACCGTCCAATAAAAAGGTTACTATATAGCAGTGTAAGCAGAATACAAAACCACGTAGCACAATCCAATAATGAGGTGTACTATATAGTAGTCACCATAAAATACAAAACCACGTAGTACTACTAGTCTATTACCAAATGAGCGCACGAACATAGCCGAATGCGCGATCCGCCACGACTTTTGCAAAAATTCCAGGACTCATGCGGATACTGCTGACAACTGTCAGTCATGATCGACAGCGCGAACGCACAAACCAATACTCACCGCCTTTTCCTTGCCCCCTTCCTTCCCTTCCTCTTCCCCTCACTTTGGTCCACGTTGCGTTGTCGTCGTGGTCATTTTCGTCGGTTGAACAGTCATGTCCAATCGCTGGGGACGATCCACAAGCAGTCGGAAACCACACCTTGAGCCGCTGTAATAGGACGAGAGCGGAGGCGGACATGCGTGCATGCTAGTGCTGCCCGAATGAGGGCAACGGACTAGTACCAGATGAGGCCGTGGATGGGTTGGCAGGTGGGTGGATATAAGTGGGATAAGGGCCGAGACTGACGCAGTCTTGCCGAATCATATCCTTGAACACCTTGAGTGTGATGCCAGTGGGATCAACGTTGAGCTCCCACTCACTAACGAGGTACTAGCACATCTCTCTTTCTATCTGGTTGATCTCCCGCAGCTGGAACATAGACTTGTTTGAATACTAGGTGTTGTTGCGGATGACCTTCGAGGTGAGGATGAATGCTGATATGAAGAGACGATGGCCTGACAATCCCTAAAGTGGTCGGAAACCGCACCTTGAGCCGCTACAACAGGATGAGAACGAAGGGGGATGTACACGCACATCGTGTCCGAGTCTGTGTGGACCCGTTAAGGTGGGACTCGGAGGGGCAGGCAAATGCATCGCAGATTGACCTTTGAGGTGAGGATGAATACTGATATGAAGAGACGGTGGCCTGACGATCCCTAAAGTGGTCGGAAATCGCGCCTTGAGCCGCTGCAACAGGACAACTTGGATGGATAAAAATAAACTCACTACCTGCCCGCCTGACCAACTGACTGATCTTCCACACCATTGAGATACATGCATGCTCATCCGGCCCAACTTATAACTCCTAGAAGGCTAGCAATCAAATTGACTCCATGACGGAACAATATCACATACCATTGCCCTACCATGCAACCTGTACCGTTCAAACATGCGAAGGTCAATATATTTATTGAGATAAAAATGTTGAGCCTCCGCTAATGCGTGACCACGGATCCATTGAGGGTTGACGGCGCCACGGGGGAACAAAGGGATCAGATGGCATTGTTGTACAATGCGATTGACTGGTATGATCTCTGCGTTCGGACTCCTCCGCCTAGTCGAGCGGCTGAGGCGAAACATTCCGATGTTGCGATCATATGTTTGCATGGGCTTGAACCAATGAACATAGGCGAGTGGGTGAGGATATACCGCGCCGAGATGTGCAGGGAGCTTGAAGATAACGCGCACTTCTGCCACGCGCAGACCTTGTGAAGTTGTGAACTCTGTTCAGCTGAGAAGCAACTTGAATGAGCAGTACAATAAATTACTCACCATGTAGCGTATCTGGATGCTGGCATGAATCTGCATGATCCATCACCAGGACCGTGTCAAATCTGGCTAATGTGGGTGGTTTCCGGATGCCATTAGAGCGTGGCGGCTGTGCATGGATTCTCGAGCGGTCCTTAGCTGGTATGATTTCGCTAGGCGGTAGTAAGAGTACTAGATTAGTAAAGACATTAAAGCGATCATGAATGGTTGGCTCGAATAATTGGTATTCATGGGACAATGTCCCTAGAAAAGCTTTGAGGGCAGTAAGGAAGGATACAGCTCCATGATACTGCTCTAAATATTGCACTGTTTTTTGGAGGAGGTGAGGTTTTAGGGCAATGCGGTATGGAATGTGATTGGCTGGTGTGAATGCGTCGACAGAGGGCATGCGACGGTGCAAATCCTCGCCACTCTCAGAATCACTTGAGAGGTCAGCATTATCAGTCGTACCATTGCGCCACAAAATATACTGGTCAAACCAAATGACTGCTTCTTGGCGTTGCAGCCATTTGGTCATTTGGATCGTGTAGTCTTTCCGGTTGCTAGCGGCATAGGCTTTCTTCGCAAAGTCGATGTGAAGACGTTCGGAGTTTTCAGTATTGAACCCATCCAGGCTGCCAAGGTTCTTGATTGTGTCAACGTAGTGGAGGAGTGAGTGGACCTTCGGGATATTGAAGTGTTCACGAAGACCTAACTCGACAAAGACATCTTTATCCATATGAAAGTCGTCCAAAGCTTGCTGCAATGCGGTAAGAGTTTCGTCCGTGTGAGACTGATACTGCGCCAGATAAATAAAATTGATTAGACTGGAAGCGGCACGGAGAACACGGGGCTCAGCGCCAATACCAATCAGACCACCAATGAAAACACGCTCGAGTTGCTTGTGGTCGGCACCAGTCCACTGTCTGATCTTCGAGATGCCGTGGTTAAAATGTCGAAGGCCTGGGAAGATGGGCATCGAACGAAAGCGGCTGTCGAAGTCGACCAGACCAGCAAGGGCAGAGCACCATTTTTTCAAGTGGTCCTTGAAGATTCCTTGGTGAAGCTGGTGCAAGATGTCGGATGAGATGCAAGCAAAGATATCGGTGTGAGGAAGGTCAGCCCAGAAGGGCGAGAAAATGGGCCGAAGGCCCTCAGCGATGAACTCCGGGGGGTACTGGTCGGTGGCCTGAGCGTGAAGGGTTTGTTTGGTTTGTGTTTGGTTGCGGAGAGTGAATGTGTCGTTTGTGCCTCGTTGGTTTGCACGCACAAGGCACTTCGGACAGCGATTCTCAGTGCAGCAACCCACAAGACATTGTTCGGGGTGGTCTCCAATGTAGGCCGCAAGGATTGGAAAGACTCGTCGAATGTTCCCATCGGCACACACCATCTCGACACCATTTCGGCCCGCAGACACAAGAGGCTGAAGCAGTAGCTTCATGCAGTAATGAAAAAGTCGGTAGCCTGCAATGGAGTTGTCCTCAAAGGAAGCGAGCTTCGAGACTGGCAGGTAACCTAGCAAAACAGTTCCGTGCCGGGATGGCTCACGACGGACTTTCTTCGACAGATTACCAATGCTGAGATAGACTGGCCAAGCAGTCTTGTCACCCTTGAAACGAGACAGTTCAGTCTTGTCTGATGCTACAATCACTGGTGCAATGGTAGCACCGGATGGCAAACGCTCCTTCAAATGGGTTAGGTATGTATTTGTGATGACATAAACGGACTTCTTACTTGGGTTTTCCACCACCAGTCCCCCGTCCACATCTCATCATATCGGCGTGTTCGTCCTTCTTGGTCCACGTAAACCTTCTCTGGTGCGTATGCCATATTGCCATCAAATGAAGGGTTGCTTATTAACTCTCGAATGCAGGCGACGGGATCTCTCATCCACAGCTGGAGCTCCTCTGACTCAGTGTTGGCACCAAGTTGGCCATCTGGTGTATTGCTTTCGGTCGGATCGAGATCACCGTGCGTTTGAATAGTTTGGCACATCCATTCCGGGCCGGTAGGCAGCTGATCAATAAGCTTTAAGAATTTATAATTGCTGCTAAATGTCAGACGAGTTCGTTTCTGTGTCTGCCCGAAGGTAATTTTAGTCCCTATCAGGTCAATGTGTGTGGTCTACGACTTACAATAGGAAGCTTCAGGAACTCATCAGTCTCACGCTGATTCATATTTTTGATCAGCCACCGTGCCAGTCCCCACTCATCGTGATCTGCAAATGGAGCATATGTATCTTTTTCCATGCTGTCTTGAACCATCTTCATCCGCTCAAAAGAAGTCAGATCGGTGCCAAGAATGTCGGCCACAGCACTATGTGAGCAAAATTCCTTGGCAAATCGGGGAAACGAGGGTTTGCCTCTGTTCGCTTCTGCCCTAGTATCATCTATATCCTCCATCTGGTTGACCTCATATGATGCGTGAGTGTGGCATCCGAGTCCTTCCCTCTCAGTTGCTGAGCCATGGTCCCGAGATTCAGTATGTGTGGCTGTTCGTGTTTGTTCAGCATCAGCATCAAGCCGCAAAAGTTGTGAATAGCATCGCTGGGACTGCCCAATGTGTCGGCGCAAAGCTCCGACTGTTGCAAAGGTTTGTCTACAATGCCTGCACAAGTTGTACTGATGCTGAGTTCTTTGGGGAGGCATGTCACACTAGCAGGTGCGGGGAGGTAATTCAAAGTGGGAATGGGGTGTGCGGTAAAGGCCACTGGCAAAACTCAGCACGCTCGTACATTCCAAAGCTGTACCTGGCCTCGACCATGCCTGTCATGCCCATATTCATTAGATCGAAACAAGACCTGTGCTGCTATCACATGGCCTGTTCAAGCTTATGGTTAGACTTGTTTTTACTATATCCCCTACGTTCCTGTCGAGGTGAGGTGTTTTTGTACATAATGACCCTGCCACTTCATCCTTGCACGCTTCAGATTTGTTGCTTCGAAATGCAGCCCTTGGAACAATCGACTTTCGTGCCATGCCAACAGATTCAAGCGAGGTCCCCATCAAAAGTGAGCCTGGTAGTTCCATGTACAATAACCCTCGACTTAATGCTGCTTCAATTATTTAGCCTGTTCAAGCTTATGGTTAGACTGGTTTTTGTTGCGTGCCCTAGTACGTTCCCGTCGGAGGTGAGGTGTTTCTGCGCACAATGACCCTGCCGCTTCATCCTTGCGCCCTTCAGATTTGTTGCTTCGAACTGCAACCCTTGGAATGATCAACGTTCATGCCATGCCAACAAATTCAAGCAAGGTCCCCGCATTTACTCAGCAGCCATTCTGGGTCAGTAACAACGTATTTAAAGATTGATTTCTCATATCTTGCCTTCCAGTTTCTTGCCACTCTTTTGTCGCTTTTAACTCAGAGCCTTTCGACTCCATCCAAGTCACTCACTGCTGTTTACACCCTTTACATACATTCCTTATCACTTCAAGTTCGTCCTTTTGTGTCTCTTTCGACTCTTGACCTTTCTTTGACTCCTTTGACCGTCTCCAAGTCATTTCTGCTACCCGTTACTGACCTTGTTTTCCATTTCATTCTACTACGCACTTTCTTACCCCATTACATCTAATCTGTCATGGTTGAGGTTATTGATGAAACCCCGGCACACGCACAAAATGCTGCAGTGATGTCTGGATCTTTGTCCGGAGACCGTGGCACTCGTGTCCGTCGTCCAACTGAAAAGGTTCAGGCCATGCGAGGTGAGTGGGATTGCCCATTGTATCGTTTGACCATTGATCATTCAGCAGAGGAACTCGAGCAAGAGAAGACTGCTCATGAACAGCAGACCCTTGCCAAGGCCAAAAAGCGCATGGTGCGTACACGCAAGCGTGACCAAGCTGCCAAGGCAGCTCAACAGGATCCCCTCGAGGCCCAATCTACGCCAGCTCAAGGCCCAGGTAGTATGGCAGACATCGTCCCAACTGTGGTCGACAATGCGGTATGTCTTGGTTATTTGTTATTAACTGCTCCATGTACTAGCTACATTTTTTATATAGTTCTCGTCTCGTCCGGCTGGTGGCCATGGTACTACTACCTTGGCCCGCACGAACCTTCCGAATCCTCCACTTGTTGCACGTCAGGGTGTTATCCCACCAATCCCGGGCAAAAAAATAGAGGTATTTACTATATGCAATTGCTTTCCTCACTATGACTAACTTATTGGGACAGCTTCAAGTCCTGCCACCATCCATGCACACTCGTAAGGGCCCAAAACCATTGCGCCGAACTGAGACATTGCTTGGCATCCCTAGCACTCAAACCACTCACATAACCATGTGCAAAAGGGCTCGTAAGCCCACACCCAATCCCGGACAGGAAACAGAGTAAGCCACCACTGGTAATATTACATCAGATGACTATGTTGACTCAAGTTCCAGGATCAACACCGAAGATGATGGCAATGATCGTCTCACTGCTCAGGTATCCATGAGAAAGCGAGTCCACCAGGTCATCGAGAGTGATGATGATGATGATGAACTCTTACCGGTGGTGACCAGGGGTAAACACCCAATGACCGTTGACACGTCTGCTGTTACAGTGCCAACCCAACCCACAGTTCTGAAACCCAGCGGCTTGGGAGGCAGTGGCCCAGGCCGCAACCCTCTGCCAGTCATGGTGGCTGATTCAATTCTGAATCCTCCGAGTCGTCCAAGGGCTGCCAACTATGATGCTGCCACACGTCGCATTCTTGACATTGCGATTGAATTTTATCACGCTGACATGCTGAGGGAGATGCCATTCCCTCAGCCACATATAGAAATCCAGTGGGCCAAGGCAGCTTGGAGTGCGGGCTGTGACTACTATGGGACTTGTCTCGAGCATGACCCAGTTCTTCTTAAGCTGGCACGTAATTTTATTCATCTAATATGACATGAACTAATGATCACTCAGATCAAGGCACGAGGTTCGCACCTGCGCGGACAATTCAAAACAAAAGCACGCAATGCTGTTGCGACAACATTCGGATTCGAAATGAGCACTAGTCCTATAGTAAAGGAGTCGAACCGCATGCTCCTTATAGAGCTCAAGACGAAATCGGCATACATGTATCAGGTACATCCGAGTCTATTCACTCTGAGATGTGACCTACCTGACAGCCATTGCATGACCTTCAGCAATTCCACCCTCCGCTCTCTGGTCTGTATAGAAACCGGGCAGTTCAACAAATCATCAATGAAGTCTTGTTCAAGAACAGGACTGCTGAAGGTGTCAAATGGCCTGAATATTATCAGCCAATTCCTATTCCAACATATGCTCTTGCGCTTACAGCAGTAAGGGATTTAGTGTCGTTGTCACATCATGAAATCATCTGACATCTAATGACTAGTTGGAGTGTGCGCTTGACGAATGGGTATCTGGATCGCGTGAACGGATTTCATTTACAGAAGACACGTATGCACCACTCTACAACATCCATCTCGACAACCTCGAATTCTTCCACAAGCACACTCAGACATTGAACATACTGCCGATGATCCTGAGGCAGGCCTATGACCTCGGAAGGTAAGTAAAAATATTAGACTTGACATGTTTGCTCACTTGAGTAACGAGTTACAGGTTGCACGCAGGCATCCCAATCCCACAACATTGGAATAGCTCAGTCACTATAACTCCTACGGTAATTGAGGATGCTATCAATGAGTTCGAGGTGCTCGAGCCAGATATGGGTAAGATTGAGGATGATGGTATGTTGGGGGATGATGAGACTGATGGCTTGGGCACATATGATATGGATATGGACTGGCCGGATGAAGTTGAAGAGGTGGGGGATGATCCGAGTCAGGAAGAGGAAGAGTACAGTGAGTAAGTCATGGTGATGTCGTCTCTGGGGTGGGTTCGAGTCAGGTGTTGGGTCAGGCAGGTATTGGGTCGGGTGTGGGTTTGATTGGTTAGGTGGACATTTATAATTGATACCAGATGCACTATAGCTGCTACGAGTAGTTACTATATTGTTCTATATAGCTGCACTACCAGACAATAAGTATGTGCTACAGTGCTACAGTGGTGTGACTCAGGTGTGCTACCATGGCTACGAGAAGCTATATCATTCGACAATAGCTTTTACTAGACAATAAAACATGTGCTACAATTGGCTACAGTAGATATGCCTCAAGTTGAAGCTACTATTATAGAAGGGACTACTCGACAGCGACTACATAGCCTACTCGGACTATATTGTACTATATATATTTTTTGTTTTTGCAGATGCTAGGCTGGTTGGGTGACGAACTCGTGAATATCACCAAGGTGAATTTATCTGCACGCCATGCCAAGCAGACGGTATTGACACTCCAATCAGGTTACTGGACATGATTCATCAAACTACAAAGGTTTCAAGAGGAAACATGCCGTCTTACACAGCCTGGGGCGTTACAAGGAGGCATTAGAAGCACATAGGACAATGCTATCAGGAATGGAGAACTCACTTGATCCACAAATTAGAGGTCAGCCCGTTTCATTCATGTTGCATAGATGACATCCACTGATTTCATGTCACCAGACATGCGCAATCAATATATTGATGCGACTCCGCTGATTCGCAAGGTCGTCGAGAGGACAATCCGTGACATTCCTCGTGTTCTCATCGACACCGCCACTGGTCTTCTCTGTGACAAGTCAATCCAAGCACGAGCTTTCGAGGAATCCTCTACGTTCCATGAGTTATGGTCTTCCATGATTATCCGTGATAGGCTTGACTGTGCGCGCATCCAGTGGGAGGTGGAGAAGTTCTACGAATATGTGATGTTCTCACACAGGTGGCAGCCACCTGAGCCATCGTTCCAAATGGTTCAGGATACTCTAACCTATGGACTCCCTGCATCCCCCGCGAACAACAAACTTGTTAACTTTTGCAACCTTGTCAAGTCTCGCCGCTTCCGTTGGGCTTGGAGTGATACATGCTGTATCAACCAGAGTGACAAGGGAGTTCAACAAGAATCAGTCATTGCCATGTTCCAGTGGTATCGTCGCGCAGCACTCACGATCATCCATCTTCTCGATGTTCACTCCAAGTCACAAAGAAAGGGCTCTCTGTGGAAAAGCGTCTGGAACACTCGTGGATGGACGTACCAAGAGTATGTCGCATCGAAGGTCGTACAATTCTATACGGCAGATTGGAAGCCATACCTTGGTCTCGACATGTTCAATCACAAGGAATCACCCCTGATCCTCTCCGAGATGGAACAGGTAACCAAGTT
>JBBPLX010000867.1:0-14093 GCA_038090015.1 Leccinellum albellum
TGGCGTCCCAAACCCCAAAAAAATGGCGCGATTCTTTTGGGACACACGTGCGCGATTTAGCCGTTCGGTGCGCGATTTGGCCGTTCGGTGCACGCGATATAGACAAGTCATGGAATATATGCACTAAGTCTTCCCACCCCACGACAACGACGACAATGCAACATTGTTCATCCGCATCACATCCCACCCCATCCCTCCACCATTCTCGCGCGACAACGCTGCGTCCAACCGTGATGACGAACACGACGACAACACGTCGAAGTTGGCGACATGGTATGGTGCCCGCCTCTAACCCTCTCCCTCCTTCTTTCTCTCAACACAGACGACGGCGACGACGCGACGACACCAACGACGGTGAGTCACGCCTCATCCTCGTCCTCATCCATGACGACAGGATGACAGTGACGAATGACGGGATGTGACAGCACGGCGCGTCGATTGCTGTGACAGTGTGTCACGACCCGACGACGACGCACGACGACGCATCGACAACGACACGACGTGGCACCACAACCCGACGTCGACGACGGGACGCGGCACCACGACGACTCGGATGACGCACGACGATGGGACGACGACGAGACGACACCAACGACGGTGAGTTACACGTCGTCCTCGTCCTCACCATCCTCGCCCTCGACACGACGCGACGACGAACGACGTGACGTGGCACCGCGACGCGACAACTGGCGCGACGGCATGCCACGACACGATGACGACACGACTCCAACGACGGTGAGTAACCGTTGTCCTTGTCCTTGTCCTTGTCCTCACCATCATCACCCTCTACTCCCTCCCTCGCACAACAACCCACACGTCGACATGACGAGGACGACTCGACGACAACGTGACAACGGCGACAATGCACGACGCGACGACGGTGAGACGAGGCCAACGACGGCAACTCAGTGAGTACACCTCGTCCTCGTCCTCGTCCTCGTCCTCGGAATCCTCACCCTCAGACTCCCTCCCTCGCGCAATAACCTACACGATGACTCGATGCCGACTCGACGACAAAGCAACAACGGCGACGACGAACGATGCGACGTGGCACCGCGACACGACGACTGGCGCGACGACATGCCACGACGCAACGCGACGACGAGACGAGGCCAACGACGGTGAGTACACCTCATCCTCGTCCTTGTCCTTGTCCTCACCATCCTCACCCTAATCCCTCCCTCGCGCTGACGACGACTCACGATATATCGGGATTCCGAGTCACAGTGCTCGCCTCACAGGTCATCTGCGACGACACGTATTCGAACAAGTCCTGGTCGGTGGCGCAGGGTATGTTCCAGCTGCGGGAGACCAACCAGATGGAAAGAGAGATGTGCCAGTACTACCTCGAGTGGGAACTGAACGTCGACCCCACCACGCTAAGGGAGTTTGAAGGCATGATTCGCAAAGACTTCGTCGGTCCCGGCCCTTACCCCCACCTACTCCCATCGACGAAGAAGTCGACGCCTCCACATACCGCAAACCCATTCGCGGCCTCGTCGGGTACCAGCCCGTCACCCTCATACGGGCAGCGCTACCCATCGCCTCCAAAACCGGTCTTTCCCGCTCCTCCCAATCCTTCTGTGTGGTCCCCTCGTCTGCGTTGCACGCAACACATGCTGACTGTCTTTGTAGTCAGAACATACCACCTCCTTGTTTTGTCAAATGATCACTCAGCTATCCGAACTATCGCAGGCGGCTGACCCTACTCCGTTCCATCAACTTCTCCGCGTTCTTGATGACCGTGGGAGGCTTTTGTGCGTGTACACGAAAAAAATCGATGCGATGGAATCGAAATCAGGCCTCTCGTTTGGCGTCCCAGAGTTCGAAGACAAGTGTTGCAAGCCTCAATCAAGGGCAAAGACGGCTCCCACCGCATGTACGCTTATGTGCCAGTACCTCAGTGGGAGCTCAACGTTGATCCTATCACACTAAAGGAGTTCGAGAAGATGATTGCGAGGACTTCGTTGGTCGACGAGGGAAGGACCTGTACAATTCGAGAAGGGCTCAGGGGACGTATTTGGGCTGGACAAGTTCCTGGACGAGGCAAAAGGGGGTCGTGACCTTCGCTACCCGCTCTTAATTGGTACTTAGAGGGAACTTCTGTGTGGTACAGAATATGATGTGTGATGACTTGTCTATATTGCGCGCACCTAACCGTTAAATCGCGCACACATCTTAAGTAATCGCTAAATTGCGCCCACTAAGTATTTACTAAATCGCGCCCATTTTTTTGGGGTTTGGGACGCCATAGGTACTCTGCAAAGTATGTGCGTTCCTTCGTTATCTAAGTTCCTTTTACTTCACTGCCGTCGCGTTTATTTCATTCAGGAATATATACAGTAGTACAAATAGTACACATTCAAGGTAGTCCGTGCTGACGCTTCCCTAGTCCGTGATCCCTGATCGTACATAAAATAATCTAGTTCATGTATTTCAGGACATGAACTTTACAGTCAGTTGGTGCGAACAGGCTAAACATGGCCCGAATTTCGTGGTCAGGAATCGAGCTACCAGTGTGGAGCCACACGCTGCGCACTCTGATGAATGCTTCCATCCACGAAGAACAGTGTAACTGAGAGATGATCAGCATCAAAATCGAGCAGAAAAGGATTATTTACCATGATATTGGGGTCAGCTGTACGGTTTGCGACTCGAATGCATACTTCTCTCGCAGTGGATGTATGCATGACATCAGGCACTGCAAACGCTGTTGGTTCGGCTCCGACTGGAAGCGTGATTTGGAGGGATTCGACGTCGGGCAAGTGCTGGGTACAAGAGAGTACTTCCGAGAAAAGATTGACACCTTCGTCTGGCTGGAGACGAACATGCAGTTCCCTGAGCGGGGTGGTAAGGTCCGCGGTATGGGCTAGAGCGATAATGACCGATGATGGGGCGTCCAATCGAGTCAACGCGCTAATGGAGGTACGATAACGACGTCGACGTTTCACTTCTGGGGATGGAGGATGGTGGGGAAGTTCGATGACACTTAACTCACGAACCTGATGCCCAGCCAGGAAATGAACCAAGGTATGAACAGGACAAGTCCTGTCAATCTCCAGCACAGATAAGGTGGGTATCGCGAGTTCCTCCAGGAGATCGGGCCATTGTGCGGGGGTCAACATAGTATTTGTTAGCGCCAACGTGTGCAAAGGTGCGCTGCGCAGAGTCGTGAGAGTGAAGGATACCATGGCAGGAAGGAAGAGAAGGGGGGTATTGATCCGAAAGGTATTGATATGGCTTTCGCGAACTATGCTGCTACTGCGAACGCCAACTTCGCATCCTAAAAAACCAGATGCACCGTCGCAGTGCAAAACGGTACATCCTGTGGAGTTGATTGTATCTAGGAAAGAAATAAGGCCAGAAGAAGGCAGGTAGGGAGAAGACCGCGCAAGGCATGTGTGCATGGAAAGGTGGACTTCCGGCATGACGTCAACTTGGGTGCCCCTTAGCGACTCAACGAACAGAGTTGCTGCACTGAAAAGTCGCTCGTTGGTGCCACAAGTGAAAACCCAAATAACACGGGGAAGGGTAAATGACCTAGAACGCCTCCAGACAAGAAGTGCTGCCGAGTGTTTCGCTTCCAACAGCAGCCAACCGTCCATGTCGACACCAGTGAAGCCCACTGATGACAAGTATAGCGAGCCTGCGACCTCGTTTAGACGCGAGCAAACTTGAGATAATGCTCGAAGGGAGTCTAAATCGAGGTCCTGTGCGACCAAGCGAAGTAGCTCGACCGGGAAGTACCACAGAATGGACCTCCGAGGCTAACAGGATTACGTTAAGCTTTACAGAAGTAAATTGATTAATTAATGACACTTACTGGTACATAGATGAGTGTTTCACTTCTGCGCAGAACAGTTCTGAGCGCAAAAGCACCACGAGTGATGCGATCACGAAAATGTCCAGTGGTGGTATGCTTCAGAGGGGCGTCGGCCGAGTCTAGGGTGATTCGCTTAGGAGGGGGAGCTGTGAGTTCTGCATCCGCACTACGTTTGAGAGGGTTGGCGGTTGGGTCGTGGGCGATGCGTTTGGCAGGGCGACCGAGGAGTTCGTCGTCAGCGCGACGCTTGAGAGGGTTGGAGGCTGCGTCGAGAGCGACGCGTTTGGGAGGGGGACCAGGGAGTTCGTCGTCAGCGCGACGCTTGAGAGGGGTGGAGGCTGCGTCGAGGGCGACGCGTTTGGGAGGGGGACCGGGGAGTTCGTCGTCAGCACGACGCTTGAGAGGGGTGGAGGCTGCATCGAGGGCGACGCGTTTGGGAGGGGGACCGGGGAGTTCGTCGTCAGCACGACGCTTGAGAGGGGTGGAGGTTGCATCGAGGGCGACGCGTTTGGGAGGGGGACCGGGGAGTTCGTCGTCAGCACGACGCTTGAGAGGGGTGGAGGCTGCGTCGAGGGCGAAGCGTTTGGGAGGGGGACCAGGGAGTTCGTCGTCAGCACGACGCTTGAGAGGGGTGGAGGCTGCGTCGAGGGCGAAGCGTTTGGGAGGAGGACCAGGGAGTTCGTCGTCAGCACGACGCTTGAGAGGGGTGGAGGCTGCGTCGAGGGCCAAGCGTTTGGCAGTGGGATCGGGGAGTTCGTCGTCGGGGGCTGCGTCGAGGGCAATTCGCTCAGCAGGGGGACTGGGGAGTTTTTCGTCCGCTCGACGTTGCAGAGGGGTGGTGGCTGCGTCGAGGGAAATGCGCTCGGTAGAGGGACCGGCGAGTTCTGTGTCCGCGCGACGCTTCTGGGAGTTGGCGTCTGCATCGAGGACGATGGGTTTTGCAGGAGGAATGGGGAATTCTTCACCAACACTATGCGTGAAGACGAGAGGTTCGAGAAGCGGAAGCTCGAGATCAGGAAGCAGAAGCTCGAGATCAGGAAGCAGAAGCTCGGTAGGGGAAGCAGGGAAGGCATCATTGCCTCGGCGCTTGCGGAATAGGGCAAAGATTTTCCTTTTGGCAAGGCCGACACGGGACTAAAAAATAATGAGAATTATGCATCGAAGGAAGAGAGTTACACCAACCTCAGGGGTTTTGAGGCGGCTGAAAGTATTGCCCATCTCTTCAATGTAGCAATGAAACAAAGTTGTGATACGGGAGTTGTGATAACGTTTACAAATGCGGGATCCTGATGTCAGAGGTGGGAATCAGAACCGCCTTATAAACAAGGCGAGAATGAGTCGGTTGGATCGGTTCAAGCTACTCACCATTGTGGGCTTCTAAACGAGGAATTGTTGTCTGCTCCCTAATGAGGGTACGGTGCTGTCATCATTATCAGGGGCGTAGGACTACTACCAAAAAAAATTACCGGGTTACTAGCAGTTATTGTCTCTAAGAGTGAGCGGGTTACCAGCGGTGATACTACTTATTGTCACTGATAATTTGCGCGATGGGGAGCGGGGAGACGGACAGTTATTGTCACTGTTACGATATCGTCATTATTGTTTGCACGCAATGAGGGGGAAAGAGTTTACCTATGGCAGGAAATACACGACGACGAACGCCTAACTCTTGGCCTAACTGCATTGTAAATTCGATACGCGTTCTTGTTGTCGTCTACATTAATAGGTTACCTAGCTTGAGTGAGGCACAGATGAGTCCGTCATCATTGAGGTAGCAACGAACCTTACATAGATCCTAGGTATATCGTTCCATGCTAAGTTACATGTTTTACTATACTACGTCGAGGTTGAGAAGAACGAGGGAAAAGGTGTTTCTAAGCGAGCAGCGGGTACTTATTGTGAATCAAACTCAGCTCGGGAAATGCCGGATAATGTGCATGGGCCACGCGCGAGGGAGTAATGGTACATACATTTGGTACATAAACTCGGCGGGGCGACGTCGTAGAAAGTAAGTTTGTACGATCTACATATGTTCGACAAATCAATCAGACATGTATTTTAAAACATGGACATCACAATTAGTGCGTGCATGAAGACGAAACATCGCTTGGATATCGTCGTCGGGAACTGAACTAGACGTGTATATCCAGACTTGACTCACTCGGTCGAATACTGTCATCCACAAAGAGCAATGTAACTGGATGACCGAATGACAACGTCATCAAAATCACTCGAAGAAGGAAAAGACTAGAATTACTTACTATGATGTCGGGGGCGACCGTATGGCTTGCAAGTCGAATAGATACGTCTTGCGCCGTGCACACAGAGGTACCACTCCTCAGCGCAAATGCCTTGGGTTCAGCTCCACTTGGAAGCGTGATTTGGAGCGAGTTGAGATCGGGGAAGTGTTGGGTACAAGAGAGCAGTTCCGACAGGAAATTGACCTCTTCGACCAGCTGGAGACGAACGTGGAGATCCTCGAGTGGGGTCAGAAAGTGCGCGTGATGAGCTAGAGTGGTAATGATGAACGATGGAGCGTCCAATTGAGTTAACGAGCTGATGGAGGCACGATGATGTTGATACTTCGCTTCTGGGGATGGTGGATCGTGGGGATGTTCAAGTTCAATGACTCTTAACCGACACACTCGATGCCTAGCGAGAAAATGAACAAGTGTTTCGGTAGGACAAGTCGCAGCGACCTCCAGCACGGACAAAGTGGGGATTGCGACAGTCTCCAGTAATTCGAACCATTGCGCAGGACCCATAAGAGTGGGTGTCAGAGTTAATTCTTGCAAGGGTGCGCTGCACAAAGTAGTACGAGTGAAGGCTATCATCGTCGGCGCATATAGGAGGGGGGAATTGATCCGCAGGATCTTGATATGGCTTTCACGAAAGGTGCTGCGGTTCTCAACGCCATCGTTGACTGCTAGGAAGTCAAAAGTACCATCGCAGGTCAAGACGGTACATCCTGTGGAGCTGATCGTGTCTAGTAAAGTAGCGAGACCAGGAGGAGGCTGACACGGTGAAGACGGTGATGGACTTGCATACATGGAAAGATGAACCTCGGGCATAATACCGATTCCCTTTATGGATTCAAGGAATACAGCGATGGCGTTCAAGAACCGCTGGCCGGTGTCATGAGTGAAAACGTAGACAGCGCGTGGCAGCGCAAATGACCTAGAACGCCTCCAGACGAGAAGCGCAGCCGCGTATTTGGGTTCCAACAGCAGCCAACCGTCGATGTTGAGACCAGGGAATGTAACTAAAGACACATATTCGGAGCTTGCAACGTCGTTTAGACAGGAGCAAACTTGAGACAATGCTCGAAGGGAGTCTAAATCAAGTTCTTGCGCGACCAGGCGAAGAAGATCGACCGAGAAATACCCCAAAATGGACTTGCAATGCTATCGAAAGGACACGCATCAGTTTTATAAACATCATTAACGGGTCGAAACATAAACGGTCGACACTCACAAGCACGATGAGCTTCGCAGAGGAACCGGTGAGTTCTTCATCCGTGTATTGTCTGAGAGTGGTGGTGGCTGCTTGAGCAATACCATTGGGGGACGCATCACAGAGCTGTTCATCAGCCGGCGAGAGAAAGGCGGAGGCAGGTATTTGCTGCATTTTGGCGCCCGACTATCGAGACAATAAAAACGGTGCCATATGACGTATCAAACGGAGATACTGACCTGGGAGGATTTGGGTCGACTGAACGAATTACCCATCTCTGGAATGTAGAGGGGACTGCGAGAGTTACGAAGTCTGCGGGAATTGTGTCCAAGATGCGGAAATTATAAGCAAGAAACTAGGATCGACGCTCAACCTTGAAGGTATGCAGGGAGGGCTTGTGACGTAACCGATGTCAAGGAATGGGCGACTAAACTACCCGCTAGTTATTGTCAACTGACTACCTTGATTAAATTTCGCCGTCGGTTATTGTGTCTTCATCTCGGCACCCAAATTGATCAGTGTTATTGTCGTTATTGTCATTATTGTATATACACACGCGAAGATGGAGACACAGGCTATCGGCGGCTAAGACGAATCAAGCCATGGATGAGTATCTGGCAGAATAAAAGGTTGTCCGACATACCTAGTCACTGGTTCAGAACGGTATGCCGACACGTAACATCTACGCAACTCCAACTCCTTTGCCACTCCTCGCCTCTCAGGAGGAAATGATCTATCACCCGACGTCGAGGGTATTCATATCAGCAGCTGCGGAGATGACGTTAACCACCACCAAGCCGAAGAATCAGACCGTACCCGCGAAACGTACATTAGCAACCCCGGCTTTTCGGAATGTGACGCCTCAGCCTCAGCCTCAGCCAAGTACTGTGATGAAGAGCGTAACGTTCCGTCGTCCACTCAACGATGCAAACTCCGAGGCTGAGCCTCAATCGGAACGCTCACGTTCGCGTTCGCCGTCCGAATCCAGCTTATCGCCATTGAGCTCGGAGACGGAGACGGAGGACATCAAGATCCCAAAGCCAGTTGGTGAGGTTGGGAGGCCTGGACGAGGAGGTTACAACCTGGAGGAGCAAATGGCTTGGGAGGACCAGCGCGTCAAATCGTTGAAGGTATGAAAATCGTAATCCATACCGAATTACTCCTCTGACTGTGTCTGTGCTTAGTGCTTCGTTGACAAAGCTGCTAAGAAATATCTGGACACTTCGAAATGTAGGAGCGGACAAGAGCTGAGAGCGATAGAAAAAGTGAGAGAAGCGGTAAGTGGAAATCAGTTGCAATATAAAATCTCTCTCACCAAGAATCAAAGGCGCTATCCAAATTCCCCGAGTTGGATGCGTTCCAACACTGCTGGCCAGTACTTGACTTGATCCAACTGCGATTGAAGTACACGTCATCTCGAAGCCGACATATGCAACGTATTGAAGCGGGAAATCCAGGGGAACTAGGGAGGAAAACGAAGTCAAAGTAACGAACACATATCCATATACGTACATGCTTGTATTGACCTTGGTTGGAATTGTCGCATCGTCTTGTAACCGGGCCGAAGTCTTCTAAGAAGGATTGAGAATTACGCATTCTATCAAGGTGTGAACTCTCACATTTTGTTATAAATTGAACTACCGTCACCGCTACGTATTGCTGCGATGCTACTTGATTACAGAATTACTAGGTACATTAGTGCGTGCGTGCGTGTGGTAGATGATGAAGAAAGAAAAGCTTACATAAATGTGGTGGGCGGCCTTTTGTTGTGAATCGAACTCAGTCCGGGCGACGCCGAAATGTAGACACAAGCGCTCAGTGGGAGGAGCAGGCGTACTACTTTGTATTATAATTATACTACGTTTGGCTGGTCGTAATTCATGCACCAAACCGCGAATTTCATCAAAGCTATCAATACTTTCCAAAAGACGTATCCCATGGAACGAAAGGCGGTCAATAGCAACTATCACCTGGTCAGCCAGAAGCTTACACAGACTGATATGACATACCACCTCGCCCCTGTTCAGCTGGTGGAGCCTGGTATCCACCAACGCAGATGCTACCGCCCTGTTTACTCTGATCTCGATTTCATCGCCGAGCAGCCGACGTAGGACTTCCAAATACATACAGTCTGCATCGAGGTAGGTCAGCAGCGTGAAAAAAAATCTGAAAAACACGCACCAGATGAAGTCCATCCGTCGACTCGGAGGATTCTTCTATAACGCCTTCCATGGGCACCGATGCAACAAATGGGTCTGTAATGTCCCCGGGAGGGTTCCATACCTGTGAGGGGTTAGTATAGTGATAACTACCCATAGTCCAAATAAGAACTCACGTCCAGATTTTGTCTCGCAAGCATATGAAAATAGCCTACTGATGAGTGGAAAATGTGTTCTCAACGAATATATCACCGGTCTTAAAGATCTGCACCACTGTTCGATAGACAATAGGAGTAAACGAATTAGGTTAAATGGCAAACTATGCGACTCTTTAGGCTTACCTACATAATTAATCGTCGCTGTCGCGATGGCGCCGGGACAATAGGAATATCAAGTATGGGTACAATGGGCGGGTCCATAATCGGTTAGCCAAATGTACCGGGATATAGTACGGATACACTACAAGTAGGTCCGTACCTGACGCTTCTCTAGTCTGGCGGTGCCTCGAGGGGGAGTTTTCGCTAAGGCTTTGTCATTGGGGGAGTAGTCGGGCGCAGACAAATGCAGGTCGTAACTAAGTCATAACTAATGAGGAAAAGGGGAGAAAAAAAAATTAAGAAAAGTAATAACGAATGAGAGTCCAAAGGCAAGGTGTATTACTACTAAATATGTTCTGCTAAGCAAATATCCTCTGGGGGAAGCTCAGTACTCTCTGAAGAAGGGGGAATAGTGGATATCGTAGCCTTCTTGGTCTTTCGAGACCATTTGGTAACCTGCCTGAACTGTCCTTGCAGGGCACCTCGGAGGACGAGAACAATCTGGCCTCGTGCAGTCGGACAAGCCGGCGTAAGGAAGCGTGCAGGAACATGGTGATATTCCAAAGCTGCCCCCGCATGGTTGCCAGACACAGAGAGTGCAACACACCCAGAAGGTGCCTGACCTTCAACGTTCCAAAAACGATCGGGCCCGCTACGCATGACCCGTTTGGTGTAGTTCCCCCGCTGATATCCCAAGGCGACGTTGAAACAAAGTTGATATTTGGAATAATCGCAAAAGGCGTCTTCGAATAGCCATGCAATACAACCTCGTGGTACCCGGTTAGCAGCCACAAATTTACCAGTGAGTGTCGTCTCACCTTTGTCGATCGTCAAATCTTCTGCTGTTATCGTCCAGGCAGAATCCTCTTGAGCTTCGTTATGTGTCGAGGCCTTTGGAGATGGCGGTGGTGTCCGGTTTTCGGGCGGCGGTGTTTTGTTCTCAGATGTCGGCAGTGGTAACTGACCGGTAGTCCGGTCCACTAACGCCCTCAATGCTTGTAAACGGCCCCCCTCAAGAACTGTCCCGTTCAGAAGGACACCCGACCTGTTACATAGTTAGTGTAGATACGACAAGAGCATAAAAAGGAAAAGGAAAACGTACTTGGTGGCCAAAAAATTATTCTCTATCTCCATGGTACGGTTGGAAAACGAAACCAGGCTACGGCTGGGATTTAACGCGCGAAGAGTAGCCCGGAAACCTTTGAATTGCCCTTGGATTATCCATACGTGGCGGCCAACCGCCTTGGATGCAGCAACAGGAGGAGCGTATTCCTTCAACATTGTACATAGCGGTAATGGAATTCGAATCTGATATGTGTGAGTAAAAATATGCTAGGGAGGTAAATGCGACATACTTTGCAACCGTCTACCTCCGACACCATCTCTACCTCTCCTTTCGCAAAATCAACGGATCGTACCACCCCGACAGTCCCACGGAGTTCACCTCGAACAACCTGCAACGTATCACAAAGCGACACTCCATACCCTTTCTCCTTCGAATACGTGAGGAGACGGTCGGATTTCCTAATGACCACATCGTCTAAGTGGACGATCGCTGTGATATCGTCGCGCTCGTCCTCTGCGTCCATTTTCTTCCGACGGTACACCGTCACCCATACTCGTCCATACTCGTCCAAGCTGTCAATGGTGCCGACCATATCGCTATACTGGCCATTGACGACTTCCACCAGATCACCTGGCATGATTTCATCGAAAGACTGCACAGGTGCATGCAGAGCATCGTCCGGGAGGCCAGAATGTCGAAGCGTTGTCGATAATACGTGAGGAGTGAGGAATGACTCTAGGAAGAGTTGAGGCACAGAAACCTTCAAACGATCAGAAAGGGCGAAAGGACGATTAATTAGACTCACCACTTCCATCGTTTCTAATACGATCGTCGCATCATTCTCCGCGGCTCCGATGACAGAGCCTGTCGCCCCACGATGATTTCCCGCAAGAATCTTGACAGTGTCGCCTTGTTTGATGACACGGTGGCACTCTAGCAGTGGTATTTCGCATGGCACAGCGGCGAGATTGTGATTGCAGGGAGAGACGGTGATCAAATTTTCTGCATAGTTGATCGACAAGATGGTGGCCCGTTCGCCCACAAGAGAGCCCGCTATTGGGCGCACCAGGTCCCCTTCCTTCCAAAATTGCGCGGCGAACTTCTGGTGAGTGCGTTCGACAAGAGGAGGGTCCACTTGAGCCTCAACGTAGAGAGCTATCCGATCGGGATGTGGCACCTCTATGGCTTCGACGCAGATCTTCGCATAACTGCGTCGCAACAGGCCACGATGGTAGTACAGACTTGCGCATTCGTGTATTCCATCCAGATACCTAACCCCTATGCCCGCACTCTGTGCGACAGCAGGATCAAAAAGCTGCCGCTGCGACCGTTTGTGTTCTTTGACTTCGGCAACATCTTCAACATCTATGACGTCGTAGGGCCGACGTCGAGGAACGACCAAAACATCGCAGCAATCTTGATTTGCAGAGATGACATAGGCGATATCTTGACGGTAGATGCCCCGCAGAATGCGAACCCACGAGAAGGATTTTACACAAGGGGTTTTGGCGTCCAAGGAAGAGTGGTCGTCGACTGGGAGTAGCGTAATTGATTTGATGCACTTCGCGTGAGACGTCGGGCATAAACGCTGGATTTCGAGAGGGCAGCTGGCTCGCACGTGGAGAAAGTGCGGCAGTCTGGGTATATCCCAACATTTCAAACCGCCGTTTTCGAAGGCCACACGGAGGAATTGAGCAATATTCTCTAGAAGTGTGTAAGAAAAATGAAGTAAAATGAACGATGGAATCCAACTTACTTGTTGGGAGCGCAATCGTATATATCCTTTGCCCGTTGTCGTTCAACAAAAGATGACCCAAAATTGCGGGATCACAAGCTGAGCCTGAGTCAACCCCACTTGTAGAATTCCCTGTTTCATAACGCTGGACAACCTGTGCCAGCCTCTGAGCATACGAGGCATGTCCTGCCGGCTCCAGGGAGGGCAAACGTCGACGAAGATCCTCTTCTTCTTCTTCCCCATCTTGCTCCTCTTCTTCCTCGTCATCCACATCTGCATCGATGTCAAGGAATATCGACGCCATCTTTAGCCTCTTCTTAGGAGGAGGGCGCGCACGACGAGTGGTACGAGAAGTCGAGTTGGCGGATGGGACATAGGTGCGAGTCGCCGAACACGATAACCCCAATTGGGTCATAGCGTCTTCAACGAGACGAACAGTACGAGGTTTGCTCAAGTGCGCGGGGTCGATGCTTGCGGAGAGATCCACGTCGTCCTCGGTGTTGAAGGCTTCGAAAACAGCATCGAAGATGTCTTTCCACTCCTCGTACACGTATCTATCCCCGAAGTCCTGGTTCATCCTGTCAATCAGGAACGGGAATTCGAAGATGCTCGCTGCCCAGTCCCACACATGTTTCCATGCTGAGATATCCTGACGCAGAGGTAATGCATTGCCTGCTCGAAGGCGTCAGTCATTGTGCAACAGATGGATGTTTAGCTTACCTTCGGATGGTTGCGGCGCACGGGAAGTAGAACTCGACTCCCCTGGTTTAAACAGGTCTGAAAAAGATTAATTCGTACTTAACATGAGAAAAGCCGATCGTTCATACCGAAGGGGAGAGTCCCATGCTCGCCAAGTATCGACAAGATTTCTTCCAGGCCACGTTCGCCGCGCTCAAGGATAATTTCCAAGAGAGGGTCCCATTCTTCAGGGATGAACGGAGCTGACCCCGCCAATGCCAAATCCAATCGCCGGAAAACGCCTGTGGACGTGATCTTTTTGGCCGTGAACTGCCTCAAGACGTCCAATGCCTCCGGAACGAACATCGCAGGAGAAATCTTGAATGACGGTGACATGGCGGAGACGTGGTGGGTGTGGATGGAGGCGAAGTAGAGTGCAAGATCTTCAACGGCTGTCCTGGTAGCGTAAAACTTAACACATCGAATGAACCGAATTCGGTGACCACGCACCTCACTTACTGAAGATTCGAGGGTTTACACCTTGTCCGTCTTTGAGTTGATGCAAATAGCGGCTACAGATTATAAAAAAAAGGACGTATAAGAATAGTAGCTAAAATGAGAAGAAAGACGAAATGAAATAAACGCGACGGTAGTAAACGATCTGAACCGTCAAGTCGAGACGATGATGTTCCTGAATAATGATACACTCAGTTAAAGGAACTTAGATAACGAAGGAACGCACATACTTTGCAGAGTACCCGCATACTCGCGTATAATTAATTGCGTTGCGGTCGTGCAGCTTTACTGTCGCCATACCACCCAAAGTACTGGAGTACTACCTACATTTACAAAGTTCTGGTAC